>VMDR010036790.1:0-10409 GCA_007922815.1 Macrotus californicus | reverse complement strand
CATTTTACCTTGCAAACTCCTTTGCCTTGGCTAAAATAAATATTCAGCTATAAAAGGCAATTTGGTTCAAATTGTATATTGTAGAAAGTTACATTTCTAAGATTGTTTATTTAATTTGTCATTTTAACATATTGCTGTTTTCTTAAGTAGAAAGCAGAGTTCCTGTGGTGATAGCAGAGGTGCCATAACATTTATAGTATATTAGATTCATTTATAAACTATTAAACTAGTTAGAATTTACAGGTATTTGATCTCTTAGGTGAACTTTTTTCTTCCCAGGCTTTTTTAATATGTTCATTTATTCATTTTTTATTTTCTTCATTTAAGAAAACCTTCTTAGAGAAAGCTAATTATTTGTAGAAGATCAGAAGTAATTGCTATTATGTCTTTTTCCCTTTAAAATGAAGACTGTGTGTGCTTTTTTACTGACTTTTTTGGAGGTGATTTTTGTGAAAAACCCAATTAATATACCAAGTTTTTAAAGGAACTTAAGCTTCTTGAAACTAAGAGGGGCAAAGTTTCCTGACAGTGTTAGTTTCTCTTGGAATAGTTAATATATTGGGCAGACTTGAGTAAACACATTGAGATTTCCATAATGTGTAAGAGGTCCCATGAGAGAGGAGTGATGACCAATAGTAGATGATGGTTTCTTGAACTGGGAACAGTCACATTTTGTAAGTCAGATATCATGGTCTGCAGTTTCAAAGCTGGAGAGGAGATGTTGAAGATCATGGGCTGTGGAGTCGCTACTGGGTTGGTGGTAGGGATAGGCTATTTTGGTGTAGATATTATGGGGAGCTCCATTTGAGGAATGGGGTTTCAGAATAGCTTCTAGAATTCGAGATAATCATTGATATCTTTTTCAATGGATTCAGTAAATTCTCTAAAAGAAGGCTGACTTCTACCTTCACGATATGGAATCTTGATGTCTTGGCTGTACTCCAGTCTGAGAAAAAAGCCCCAAACTGGCCTACCCCACAACCTCCCAACATATTCCAGTGAGCCCTACGTTTTCTGTCAGGAGAACTGGGTTCTTCCTGTGATATCTACTCGTGGTCTTGGCCTGTTACCTGAGTTGCGTCACCTATGCAGTGGAGGAGGCACTGACCAGCCCAGACTGAATTTAAGCTCCTTCTTTCTGACCAAATCCTTTGGTTTGTAGCCTGGCCTGGTACAGCCCTGGAGCTCATTTCCATCAGCCTTGACCTGGGAGGGGAGGGGCAGAGGCCAGATGGAGCCCAGTCTTCTCTGTGATCTTCTTCCACATTGTCAGGCCAGGGTGTTTTGCCTTGGAACCTCCTGAGGATTCAGTGTCCTCTTGTTTATCTTTTAGTCAGGATCTTAGGAGATCTTGAGACATTTCTGAGTTCTTAACAATGACATTAGCAGATAAAAATGCAGTGTTATTACAACATTTTAAAGCTCTCATGCTTAAGTATTCATTCAGTAGCTTCCCAGTTGTCACTGGTCATTAATTTACTCAAACACTTATTTGGTCAAGACAGGACCTTGTCCTCAAGGAGCATGTAACTTAGAGGGAAAAAAAGAGCTTAGACGGGACCCAAGGAGCTTATGAGTGTGTTCTCCTTTGAGAGTCCTCTAGGTCTTGGCTTTTCCACATCCTTGAAGGAAGAAGGAACCAGTGCAGATCAAGTCCATACAAAGGTGCTGAGACTCAAGTCGGCTTTCTGGGAAGTAGAAGCATACATGGACTTCCTATCTATTACTCTGCTTTCATGCGATCCAGGAAACCATGTGCATGTTCATTGCAGGAGTAGTGATGTTTAGGGTGGTGACATTTGGAGTAGAGTGTTGCTCTGATGAAGATATTGAGTAGGGATAGAAGAAACTCACATCAATGATAAGAGTACAGTGAGAATCGTGGGCCAGGGATCAAAGAAATAATCTACAAAGGTAGGAGGAAAAGGTAGGAGAAAAGGCTAATAACATCCTAAAGAGTCCTAAAGTTAAGATTTTTACTCCTGGCTGGTGTGGCTCAGTGCATTGAGCACTGGCCTGCAAACTGAAAGGTTGCAGGTTCGGTTCCTAGTTGGGGCACATGCCTGGGTTGCGGGCCAATGTTTCCCTCCCTCTGTTTCTCCCTCCCTTCCCCTCTCTCTGAAAATAAATAAAATCTTAAAAAGAAAAAGATTTTTAGCTATACACATGCAACTTTCAAGCTTATTAGGGAAAACTGGGCCTTTAAAAGATTTTTAACTTCTCTTGGCATCTAGAATATGTTCCCTGGTGCAAAGACCCTCAGATTTGGAAGGATTTGGATCTCAATTATGTCCTTATCCTAGAAGTAACATATGACATTTATGTTAAATAACATAGTATCGTGTTAGCATTTTAAACTTAAATAATATGGTAGTATGTTATGGTAGTTTCTTGTATACTGTATTTGATGGTACAAGAACTATAAAACCTCTGATTTCTTTAGACCTGAAATGAAACCAATTTTTGTGGAGCTCTTGATTAAAAATAATCTGAATTGATTGTGAGAATTGTGTGAGAAAACAAAACTGAGTTTTTTGTGTAAAATTGTCAGTGACGTTAGGTTCCACGGAATACAGGTTTGCGTGGCGGCGCCGTTGCCTGGGTTTGTGAGTGAGTGTAACAGGCCCTGAGCACTTAGATGGCGGTTCCTGGGTGCAAGATGACATCCTGCTGATTGCAGTTAGGCTAATGATAGTGTAACTAAGGTGCTGGTTATTGCTTCTAGAAAAGCATCACATTTCAAGTGCCAAGAAACATCTTTATTTGTAAATACTGAAATTATTTAAAGGTGAATACACTTGATTTAAGCTTGATTTTTGTTTAGTTTATCTTTTTATTTTTAACTTCCTGCCATTAAGCACATGTGTAGATCATGTTAATTCCATGGGAAAAAAACAAGTAAATATTTGACAAATAAATATGCAGGCGCATGTATACATGTGGGAGCATCTGTATTACACTTCTATACATGTATAATACACATTTAAATAGAAGAGTGTGTCATTGGAGAGTTTTAAGTAAAGTGTTAAAGGGACCTAAGGAGAGACAGTACCTTTAGTCCAGGGAATCAGAAAAAGCTTAATGGAGCAGATGGCATTTTGAGCTGGAAACATACTGGAGATAACAGTTGTTCTAGATAGAGGGATGTGTGTGCCTGAAGGCCTGGAGGAAGGAAATTATGGGCTGTACCCGGGGAACAGGGAACAGTTGAATCTGGCGAAGTGTAGGAAGAGTTAGGGGTACACAGATCTGGGTCACCCATGGAGGGGGAGGGTGATGAGATTGTGGAGTGTCAACTTTATTCTTTGTTGTGGGTTTTTGAGCTGGAAGGCACACAGATCAGAGCTTTGCTGTGGGAATATGGTGACTGTGTTGTTGGAACCTAGTGGCTGGGGACAGAGAGCTGGGGGCTTAGATATTATTTAGGGAAGCTTTGCTATAATTTAGGCAACAATTAATAAGGAGGTCGTAAAGTAAAGAAGTTATGTATAAGAAGTATTTTGGGATAAAGTAGATGGGTATTTGAACCTGATTAGATTAGGTGATTTATTTGTTATTTATTTATTTGATAAATATTTACCAATAATTCTCCATCCCCCCCACACCTAGGTGAGGTTTGTGTTCCCCAGCTAGGTGAGTTTGAAAAGCTGGAGGTATTAAATATAGCCTTAGGTTTCATCCCTGTGAAACCTGGAAGGTGGTGAGGCAGAAATGTGAGAACACCCACCCCTGTTACCAGGCCTTGAGGGGAGTGTAAATTTATCTGGTTTCTAAGTTGGCTTTCAGATAGACTGTTGCAGACAGATGAGAATCTCATCTCCCATTATAAACTACCACCAGAAAGGGATTAGCAGTGAGCCGCTAGGGACCTTCATTTTTTTTAAGAGCGTGTTTAGGTAGAGCAGGCAGCTTTAAAAAAACCATCTAGCTAGTAGTCCTCTTTGAAATACTCAGTCATAATCAGTGTGGCCTTTCACCGGAGATTGCAGTCAGCAACGTTTTCTGCCCCTGTGCCTCCAAGGCTGACATGCTGACCTCATACTGATTTTCTAGGATGACCTTTCTTCTCTGTCTTTTTTAAAGGAAAAATTAAAGAAGCTCTTTATAAATGTTGCTTCATAAATAATTATTTAGAGACAAGATAGGTAATTAATTTTGTTTCCTTTTTTGGTGCACATTTCTATAGTGTACTTGTTTTAGGTAAGAGAAAATAAATGTGACTGCTTTGTTACAACAGGGGTCCCAGTTTATTTTCAGATGTGGGCTTCTTTAACATTTTCAAGTACAAACTAAGTCACTACGTGGATTGATAAATTATATATAGAAAAGTGTTCTCAGTTTTCCTCCTCTTGGATTTCTTTGCTTCCTATGACCACAGATCTCTCTTCTTTGAAATTCTATCATCCTTTGATATCCAAATGCTGTTATTATTACCTGGCTATCGATCAGTATGGTGAGAGTGGTAATAACGATAACTTTTTTCCCACGTCTTTCTCTTTCACTGTGTTCCCATCAGCTTCCTACTCTAGCCGTTCCCCCAGAAGAATGAGGACCTGATGCTGTCCGTCTTCCACTTTACAGAGCTGCTGCCTTTATTTCAATGACTCCTTTATTTCCAGCCTTGACTTCGACATTTGCAAGGGTCAGGAGAAAGCCAGCTGGAGAAGGGTAGATTAGAGTTTCCCCGGTGGAGGGCCTGCAGGCCTCAGTGGGAGCCTTCAGAACAGAGGAGCACGGTAGGAAGTACAGATGTGAAGGTGTTGAACCTCCGTGTCTTGATTTAAGGCCGTGCTACACAATTTGAAATCCATGGACGGGGTTTATAACTGACCTATGATGAGATACATGTAGAAGTGGAGCATAAGTGTTTAGAAACCTTTAACAATTTGAGAGGGCAACTTTAAGTCTTTTGAATCTAATAAAAATTTGGGACATTTTTACATGTCTTTGTTTTATTTACTGGTTGTTCTTACTGTTCTCATTTTGTATTTTATGTGGCTCTGAGTCCTCGGTGGGTTGGAGGGGGAAGCAGACCTTCACCACAAGCAGTCTGGAAGGCCTGCTGTAGGTTTGTGGAGGTCGCGACTTGGTTTGAGGTGGTTGGTCTGGGAAGCCAGAACTAGGGGTACCTGAGGGAAAAGAGGCCCTAGTGAGAAGGGGTCTTGTGACTGGAGGGAGTCGCGGGTGGAGGTTGTTGTTTAGATACATGGCACCCACACCCGTGTGAGGCCCAGCCCCAGCATTTGGTAGGAATGTGTGCATAGTAGTTCCCTATTATCCCTAGGGAGTACATTCCGAAGCCTCCAGTGGATGCTTGAAACTGTGGATAGGACCAAACCCTACTGTTTTTCCTTAGACATGGATACCTTTTCACTTAATTAGCACTTAATGGCTTCTCTTTGGCATATCCAAATTGCCAGCATCACTGCTCTTTGCCTTGGCATCATTATTAAATAAAGTGAGGGTCACTTGAACATAAGCACAGTGATACCACGACAGCTGATCTGATAAAAGAGATGACTGCCAAGTGACTAATGGTTGGGGAGTGTGCATAGTGTGGATACACTGGACAAAGGGATGATTCATGTCCCAGGCAGGATGGAGTGGGACAGCATGAGATTTTATCACTTTACTCAGAACAGTGCCTAATTTAAAACTTAAGGAATCATTTATTTCTGGAATTTTCCATTTAATTTTTTGGACCTCAGTGGGTAACCGAAACTGCAGAAAGACAGCACAGCCGTGGATAAAGGGGGAACTGTAGTGTCCTGCTGGCCTGGCCTTCTGGGCTGGACGAGATTCCTTGAGGTCTGAGTAGGGGTTTGTAGATCATCACCAGCAGTGTTTTTGGCTCACTAGATGTGAATAGAGGGTCATATCTTTGTGTGCCCTAACCTTGCTTTTCATCTTTTTTTGGTCCCTGTTCTTTCCTCCTTTGACTCTGCCTAGTCATAGTTCATAAGGCTTAATGGCAATTCTTTTCTTTTTTTTTCCCCAAACCCTTAAAATTCTTCCAAAATGAAGAAGGATTCCCTCTGTTGATAGTTATCCTGGACCTCTTGGATTCTAAGCCATGTACCTATCCATTGGCTTTTTCTTAATTCTGTCACTTGTATGATGGTGGCTGGTTTTTCTTTCTGTGAAAGGTGATATATCATGATGGACGTCCAGCAAACATTAACACCAGCAGAGCAAATTCTGATCCTGTACTGGCAACTTCATCATTCTGTCTTTCCCCCTAAAGCAACCGGATATTAAACCACTGATCTGGTGCAGTCCTTGGCTGCCTGCCAAAGGAATATTTGGGAGGAATGGACCAGCTTTTGTTTCTCTTGCTTTCTCTGTAGGCTTGGGGTGGAAGCTGAGGGGATGTTTTTCCTTGCAGCACCAACCCATTTGGTATTGAGAAAGCAGGAAAGCGAGTTTTCCTGTTACAAGTCGTGAACAAAAAGCAGTCAGCGGATGGAGATATCCTGTTGTAGAGGGCTTGGGGAAGTAAATGCAGACAAATGCACCTCATTCTTTCTGTGTCTTTAAGGAAGATGAGGAAATGGAAAGGAAATCAGTCACTCTGTAGGCCAAGTCAAAGTGGGTTTCCTTTTATTTATGGTGCTTAATACGAAGGTTATAAGTGTATGCTTTGTGATTTAAAAACTTGTCAGATTCAAAGATGTATAGCATATGGCAAATTAGAAAAACAAAACAGTGTTTTTATTTCCCATGAGGTCATTCTAAGTTTGCCTGGGATTGGGCAGTGAACTGTAAAAGTCAGCATAAACTCTATCCAAGTTTTATTTATTTTTAAGTTTAAAAATTACTTAAAATGGCAAATTCTTGCATAATTAGATTTATAAGAAAATACCTTGTTATATACTCTTAGAGGCCCCTTCCTTGGTACTTTTAAAAAAGAACTTTTTCCTCTCTCATGAGAGCAATACACGTTTTTATAGGAAAATTAGAAAACACATACAGACAACTGAACAGTGTAGTAATGGGCTGGAAAGATATGGAAATGGAAATTGGAGCCAGTGGTGAAGGAGTGTCTCCTGGGAGCAGTGGGGATGGGGACAGGCTCAGGGATGGCCTCCCTGGAACCCCCAGGCAGGAGGCTGTCTTGCCTGAACGCCACACCTTCAATTGTGGCTTCGTGTCTTTTAAGGCTGGCCTCCCAGTCTGTCACAGGGCTACAGCGGACCATTTCATGTTGGTTTAGAGCTAGAAAACTGTGTAATGACAAGTGGAGAGTTCAGTTAACCCCCTGCATTTTACATACTGTCAATCAAGGAGAAGGAGTGCTAAATGAGATTCTCTGAAGAGACAAATTTACATCAGTGAGTGGGTGAGTGTTGTGTGTGTTTGTGTCTGTGTGTCTGTGAATGTGAGAGAGAGAGAAATGGAATCTTTGAGAAATTTGACTTTAAGGGAGATAAAGCAAATATGAAAGAGAAAATGTAGAAGCGTACAATAATTGAATAATTGTGGGTGGAGCAGGAAATGTGCAAATGACTTTTGTCATCCTTCTTGTTTTCTTGACTTTGCCATTCCCTCCCCATCTTGCCAGTTGACAAATGCTTAGATGTGCTATGGAATGAAGAATGTTCCGTGGAATGAAGAAGCTCATTCCACTGTTTTATGTCAGTAAATATCACTGAGCAGCTCTCAGACCTCTCACTTTATGTTAAAATTCAGTCAATTTTAACATACAGTGAGAAAAACCCTTACATGGTTTAGGATTAAATTGTCTTACTGTTTTTTTTTTAAACAGCCATTAATGTTTTAGTCTCATTTTTTTTTATTGTTGTTCAAGTACAGTTTTCTACCTTTTCCCCCCACCTCTCCCTACAACCCCAGCCCTTCCCACCTCCCTCCCCCATTTCCAACCCCCTTGTTATTGTCCATGTGTCCTTTATGCTTGTTCCTGTAAACGCTTCACCCTTTCCCCCTATTATCCCCTCCCCTCTGATCGCTGTCGGCCTGTTCTCAATTTCAGTGTCTTTGGCTATACTTTGCTAGCTTATTCGTTTTGTTGATTAGGTTCCTGTTATGGTGAGATCATAATGGTATTTGTCCTTCACCACCTGGCTTATTTCACTTAGCATAATGCTCCCTAGTTCCATCCATGCTGTTGCAAAGGGTAGGAGCTCCTTCATTCTTTCTGCTGCGTAGAATTCCACTGTGTACATGTACCACAGTTTTTTGATCCACTCATTGACTGAAGGGCACTTAGGTTGCTTCCAGCACTTGGCTATTGTAAATTGTGCTGCTATGAACACTGGGGTGCATAGGTTCTTTTGGATTGGTGTTTCAGCATTCTTAGGATATAATCCTAGTGGTGGAATTACTGGGTCCAAGGCAGTTCCATTTTTAGTTTTCTGAGGAAATTCCATACTGTTTTCAATAGTGGTTGCACCAGTCTGCATTCCGACCAACAGTGCACTAGGGTTCCCTTTTCTCCACATCCTCTCCAACACTTGTTTGTTGATTTATTTATGATGGCCATTGTCACCAGTGTGAAGTGGTATCTCATTGTGGTTTTAATTTGCATCTGTCTGATAGCTAGCGATACTGAGCATCTTTTCATATGTCTCTGGACCTCTGTATGTCCTCCTTGGAGAAGTGTCTGTTCAAGTCCTTTGCCCATTTTTTAATTGGGTTGCTTGTCTTCTTAAGGTGGAGTCATGTGAGTTCTTTATATATATAAAGAGAGACCAAACTCTTGTGCAAGGCATCATTGGCAAATATGTTTTCTCATATACTTGGTTCTCTTTTCATTTTAATGCTGTTTTCTTTAGCTGTGCAGAAGCTTTTGATTTTGATAAGATCCCATTTGTTCATTCTTTCCTTTATGTCCCTTGCTCTAGGGGACATATCAGTGACAATATTGCTACGTGGAATATCTGAAATTTTCCTGCCTGTGTTCGTTCTTCTCTAGGACTTTAAGGGTGTCATGACTTATATTTAAATCTTTTATCCACCTTGAATTTATTTTTATGTATGGTGTAAGTTGGTATTCGAGTTTCACTTTTTTGCATGTAGTTATCTAGATCTCCCAACACCGTTTGTTGAAGAGGCTATCTTTGCTCCATTTTATGCTGCTGCCCCCTTTGTCAAATACTAATTGACCGTAGAGACTTGGGTTTATTTCTGGGCTCTCTGTTCTGTTCCATTGGTCTATGTGTCTGTTCTTATGCCAGTACAAGGCTGTTTTGATTACAGTGGCCTTGTAATACATTCTGTTATCAGGTATTGTGATCTCTCCTACTTTGTTCTTCTTTCTCAAAATTGCTGCAGCTATTTGGGGTCTTTTATGGTTCCATATAAATTTCTGAAATTTATATCTATAAATTCTATAAGTTCTATATCTGTGAAACATGTCATTGGTACTTTAATAGGGACTGCATTGACTCTATAAATTGCTTTGGGTAGTATGGTCATTTTGATGATGTTAATTCTTCCTATCCATGAGCATGGCACATGCCTCCATTTGTTTGTGTCTTCCTTAATTTCTTTCTTCAGTGTTGTATAGTTTTCTGAATACAGGTCTTGGTTAGGTTTATTCCTAGGTACTTTATTTTTCTTGTTGCTATATCAAATGGGATTTTTTTTTCCTGATTTCCGTTTCTGATATTTCATTGTTGGTGTACAAAAATGCCTTTGATTTCTGAATATTGACTTTGTATCACACTGTTTTGCCAAATTCATTTATTAGATGGAGTAGTGTTTTGGTGGAGTCTATAGGATTTTCTATGTACACTATCATGTCATCTGCAAACAGTGACAGTTTTACTTCCTCTTTTCCAATTTGGATGCCTTTTATTTCTTTTCTTGTCTAATTGTTGTGTCTAGGACTTCCAGTACTATGTTGAATAGGAGTGGTGAAAGCAGGCATCCTCGTCTTGTTACTGATTTTAGTGAGAGAGCTCTAAGTTTTTGCCCATTGAGTATGATGTTGGCTGTAGGTCTCTCATATAGGGCCTTTACTTTGTTGAGGAATGCTCCCTCTATTCCCATTTTGCTAAGTGTTTTTATCATCAGTGGGTGCTGTACCTTATCAAATGCTTTTTCTGCAGCTATTGTTATGATCATGTGATTTTTGTCTTTCATTTTGTTTATGTGGTATATTATGTTTATTGACTTGCAAATATTGTACCATCCTTGCATCCCTGGGATGAATCCAACTTCATCATGGTGTATGATCTTTTTAATGTATTACTGGATGCGGTTTGCCAATATTTTGTTAAGGATTTTAGCATCTAAGTTCATCAGTGATATTGGCCTAAAGTTTTCTTTCTTTGCTTTGTCTTTATCTGGTTTTGGGATTAGGATGATGCTGGCTTCATAAAAAGAGTTTGGGAGTCTTCTATCTTCTTGAATTTTTTGGAATAATCTGTGAAGGATGGGGGTTAGCT
>VMDR010036789.1:0-10406 GCA_007922815.1 Macrotus californicus | reverse complement strand
CAGAAGCAAAGTTTGCTAGGTTTTCTTGGGATTGTAATAAATTTAAATTAGGTAGTATAACACATTCTGAATAAATTCAAAGAATCACTGACGCAATGCCCTCAAGTGCTAACTATTTAAAGAGCAATTATGTACTACTCAAACTTTTACTTTATCCTCTCAGTGAAACTCAGAATTGGCTGATTTAAAAATATGTGGAATAAATCTAATTAAACATGCTTCTACATATTTTAAATATTCAAGCCATTTTATTAATTCACTTTGTTTATACAAATTATATCGATTCACCTGTTCTTCCTCTCTTTAAAAGTGAAAAGTGTCTGCAATACGGAGCTGACGGGAGCAGACTGTGCCAGCGTGAAGAAGCGAGGCATCCCACGTAGCCCATGGTCTGTTTTTTAAGGGCCTTTTACTTGGTTTAATTGATGGATTTACCATTTAAATCAAATGGATTGAAAGTGATATAAACCTTGGTTCATCATCACCAAGCCGTTATTATACAAAATGTTAAAGGGTTTTATCTAAGAAAAAGAAGATCAAAAGTAGGAACAGTAAAATGACAACAAACTCACAGTTATTGATAACTGAACCTAAAACAAAAACAAAAACAAACTAAGCAAACAACTAGAACAGGAACAGAATCACAGAAATGGAGATCACATGGAGGGTTATCATCAGGGGGGTGGGTAGAGAGAGAGGGGAAAAGGTACAGGGAATAAGAAGCATAAATGGTAGGTAGAAGATAGACAGGGGGAGGTTAAGAATAGTATAGGAAATGTAGAAGCCAAAGAACTCATATATATGACCCATGGACATGAACTAAAGAGAGGGAGTGTCAGGGGAAGTGGTGTGTAGGGCGGAGGGGGGATGGGGGGTAGACTGTAATAACATAATCAATAAAATATATTAAAAATAAAAAAAATGATATGAACCTTACAAATAATTTTTAGATATGAGGGTGAAACTTTACTGAATTTGGATGCACACTTTCTCCATTTGTTGGTGACAAATAAGTACAAAAATAACACAGTTGTACATCAAAATAGTCATCAGCCTTTGTGAAAAACATTGCTACTTTTCTGTTAATAAGTTTGCTAAGGAATTGATAGTTTTTACTTAACTCAGGATCTAGAAATTAAATATACATTGATGTAATAATTACATCTGTTTTCTTGAATTCTTTAATATCTTAGTAGGAAAATTTTTCATTAATGTCATATTTTATATCAGGGGTCCCCAACCCCTGGGCCACAGACCAGTACTGGTTCATGGCCTGTTAGGGTCTGGGCTGTGCAGGAGGTAACCTTGAATGTAATGCACTTGAATCATCCCCAAACCATCTCCCCTACCCCAGTCCATGGAAAAATTGTCTTCCATTAAATGGGTCCCTGGTGCCAAAAAGGTTGGAGACCGCTGTTTTATATACTTTTTAGTTTAGTACCTTTAATGGGCATACTAATTCAACTCACCATTCTAATTTTTAACCAAGTTATTTTTCTATGTCTATTTTTCAATCTCCAACTCACTATAAACTTCTTTAGGGCAAAGGCCTTGCATTATTGTTTTATTGCTCACCTTAGCTTCTACTAGAACGTATATAGAAAGTTCTAAATTAGCATTGTAAACTGACAGACTCTAATTGGAAGTGGCCTTCTGGGGCCTCCAGCCCAGAAAGCTCACAGAACATGTGGGATTTTCAGTATCAGGTTGAATAAGCACAATGACCTAAAGGCAGTAGGAACAGGTGCAGAGCAACTGAGAGAAAGCTGCTGGGAGCTATTTTGATTGTGTGCCTGTAGAATGAGGGAAGAATTCCATGAAGTGCTCCAGGAAGACCTCTTAAGAGGTTGTGTCTGAATAATAGTGAATAGATAATAATCAATTTGATAAATATAGAGCTAAATTGATTTAAAAGCAATTCTTCCCTTTTGTCTGCTAAATAAGAAGCAGTGAACAGATAGGAAATATACAATGTTTTGGGTAGCTAAGTATTGTCTTTGATATACCTAAGGTCATGCTACACAAACTCTGTTCCACTAAATTTGAGAACTATAAAAAAGAAAGCGTGACACACTGCTAGAAGAGAATAAAAAAACTAATTCAAGACTTCCTCTTCTCTGAGGATGAAATAAAAAGTTGTACCTTAAAATAGATGTTGGACAAAAACCTGAATCTTTAAAAAGTTTGTTTTGTGATTATATAAAAGCAATACTGCAAATGAGTTTAAATCAAAATGTGTATTAATCAATATTTTAATACTGTGTACAAAATGCTCCTTGAGAGTGGGAGCAAGGGAGGGAGGTGGGATTGGCTGGGAGGGGGAGTAATGGGGGGAAAATGCAGACAACTGTAATTGAACAACAATAAAGTAATAAAATCTTTTTTAAAAATGTTACAAAAATACAAGTAAGTCAGATGTGTGGCTTGCTCTTAAAGTTAAAAAGTACCTGTTAATATTCTAGAATAAAGCATCATCCTACCAAGTTAAACATACTTCCCTTCATTGACATGTGTCTACTTGAGTTTTCCCAGAAGCAAACTGTGATACAAGGTTCAAATGCAAGCAATGTATTTAAAAAGTATTCCCAGAAACATCCGTAGGACATGGGAAAGTGAAGGAAACAATTACAAAAGGTATATTAGTAAGCTAGTGGCCGCGGTGAGGAATTTGAATTTAATTTTCCCGAGGGACTCTGGGAGACAGTGAAATAGTCTCTATGAGTCATCCTATTAAAAGGGCATGGGAGGTGGGTATTTACATACCAACTTCCACTTATTATTTTTGGAAGGTTATTGGGGTGGGCATTAACTTCCCAGAACATCTGCCTGCTGAGAATATGGGCAGAGTAGACTCTTAAAATCAAAGTATACCTCCAGGAGAAGAATTTCCCATACATTCACTTGGAAGGAAGTCTGGTGTGAACAGAAATATAGTGTAAACAAGGTGGAAGAGCACCAACAGCATCTGCTGCCATAGCTGATCAAGGAAATTTTACAGTTTTGACATGTCTTGAATGAGTGACATCTCTTACATTCTCAATTTTTATACATGAATAAACTTTTTAAACTATGATTTTTGTGATTATCTAATCTTGAGGTTAGAATAAAAAAAAGAACAATACCTCAGCACTTCTATAGGAACCATCCTTCACATATGAATGTTTTTTTCTCATTAAGGAAACAAAACACAAAAACAAAACAAAAAAAACCCCCAAAACAAAACTACACTGTCCTGGCCAGGTGACGCAGTTGGTTGAAGTACCTGTTTCATACACCACAAGGTTGCAGGTTCGATCCTCAGTCAGGGTTGGGGTGGGAGGTAACCGCTCAATTGATGTCTGTCTATCTATCTATCTATCTATCTATCTATCTATCTATCTATCTATCTATCTTTCTCCCCTCATTTCTTCTCTTTCTAAAATCAGTACATGTATCTTCAAGTGAGGATTTTTTAGAAAGCTACAGTAATATTTAGATTTAAAATTCAAATCTGAGCTGCCTAAAACATATTGTAAATCATGTAAAATTGGAGTAATTCAGTCTACTAAACTGGCCTCCTTAAATTAACAACAAATACTTCTTCATACTTCAGTTGTAACAACTTTAGACAAATAAATATTGGATTATTTACTTTTTTCAGTTTTTCATTGTTGTTAAATTACCCCATATTTCCCCCATTACTCTCCCATGCCCTGCCCACCCCCCAACATTGAATGACCCCACCCCCGTTGTATTTTCCGTGGGTCTTTTATACTTGTTCTTTGATGTCACCCTTCCCCTTTTTTCCACGTTATTCCCCTCCCACCTTCCCTCTAGTCACTGTCAGTTTGTTCTTTATTTCCCTGTCTCTGGTTCTATTTTGCTTGCTTATTTCTTTTGTTGATTAGGTTCCACTTATAGGTGAGATCATATGGTATTTTTCACCAAATGGCTTATTTCACTTAGCATAATGCTCTCCAGTTTCATCCATGCTGTCTCAAAAGGTAGGGGTTCCTTCTTTCTCTCCGCTGCATAGTATTCCATTGTGTAAATGTACCACAGTTTTTTGATCCACTTATTTACTGATGGGCACTTAGGCTGTTTCCAGCACTTAACTATTGTAAATTATGCTGCTATGAACGTTGGGGTACACAGGTTCTTTTGAATTGGTGTTTCGGGATTCTTAGGGTATAATCCCAGTAGTGGTATTGCTGGGTCAAAAAGCAGTTCCGTTTTTAGTTTTCTGAGGAAATTCCATGCTGTTTTCCACAGTGGCTGCACCAACAGTGCACGAGGGTTCCCTTTTCTCCACAACCTTCCCAGTACTTGTTATTTGTTGACTTGGTTATGATGGTCATTTTGACCAGTGTGAAGTGGTATCTCATTGTGGTTTAATTTGCATCTCTCTGATGGCTGGTGATGCTGAGCATCCTTTCATATGTTTATTGGCCCTCTGTATGCCCTCCTTGAAGAAGTGTCTGTTCAGGTCCTTTGCCCATTTTTTAATTGGATTGTTTGTCTTCCTGATTAGAATTGTGTGGGTTCTTTATATATTATGGAGATCAAATTTTCTGATGGTTAGAATTTAAGAGAGAACGTATAAGAACTCTAAGAATAAGTCACATAATGAAATTTGCATATTGGCATAACATTCTTCCATGAGACACAGTGCTACCCATGTTGTTTCATGAAAGAATGGGAGAAATGACAATTAGAAAATGATTCAGCCTCAGAAACCCTTAACATAGAGTTCAAAGGGGAGAAATCTAAGACCAGGAGTGCCTCTTATACTGGGGGTAGGAATGATAAAATTGAAATCTGTGAAATGAGCAGCTTTCCTACTTTATCCATTTTGTGCATAAAATACAAAAAATTAGATGATATATAGGAAGCAGTAATATTTCTAAATAGGAAACATATTAAAAACTAAAATTGAAAGAGAAAATAAAATTATACAAAAATGTTTCAAAATTTTAAAATATTTATACACAGCTACAAATAAAATGAAATTCAAGAAGAATAATATACAAGATTCTGCTTTTAGCCCTGACTGAGAGGCTCAGTTGATTAGAGCATCATCCTATGCACCAAAAGGTTGAGGGCTAATCCCCATTCAGGGCACATTCCTAGGTTGCAGGTCATCCCCAGCTGGGGCACATAAGGGAGGCAACCAATTGATGTTTCTCATACCAATGTTTCTCTCTCACTCTCTCTGTCTCTCCCTTTACCCCTTCATCCTCTCTTTGTAAAAATCAATAAGCATATCCTGGGGTCAGGATTTAACAACAGCAATAAATAAAGATTCTGCTTTTAGGTTTATAATATGATCAATTGCACATAAAAAGTTAATAGGGTATCAATTTTAAATCTCTACTTAAAAAATAAACGTGTACCACAAACTAAATACGTCAACAAAGTAAAATATTATTGCTTTAAACAATTTTATAAGCCAAAGAAATAATTTTAACAAGAATTCAAATTTCTTGATTATAAGGATAATACTTTCCATTTATTTTAAAAAATGTTCTCTGTATCTATGAGTCTGTTTCTTTTAAAAATTTTTATTTATTTATTTTTAGAGAGGGGAAGGGAGGGAGAAAGAGAATGAGAGAAACATCAGTGTATGGTTGCCTCTCGCATGCCACCCACTGGGCCACAACCCAGGCATGTGACCTAGACAGGAAATCGAACCAGAGACCCTTTGGTTCACAGGCTGGTGTTCAATCCAATGATCCACACTATCCAGGGCAATACTTTCAATTTAGACTGTATATCACAACTCACATCCAAAGTAGAGCTGGGAATCAGCTTTACTAAAATTTTTTAAAAATATTATTACAATTAAACATGTTAGGAGATTCCACTATAAGATAAAATGTTTAGATAATACCTCACATGAAGAAGAAATAAATTGAATGCACAATGGATTTGTGAAAAAAGGCCTAGGATATCCCAATAAATCTTTTCAAATATTTGAAATGGCCACATGAAGCAAAGAGTAGACATGTGTGCACACTAGACAGCCACGACTTCACAGTTAAAAACAACGTACAAACCAATGCACACAAAATGAACAAGGGCTTTAAAATAGCAAAGGGCTTACTATCAGAAAAACATTAGCAGAAGTTAGTATACTTTATGTACGACTTTCAGCAGAGGAAACAGGGTGCGTTCGAAGGGATGTTATATATCTTTATCTTCCTGTTCATACCAAGGATGACAGTAGTCTGAGTCTTCTCAGCAGGAGATTGTCCCATTCTTTGATTCAGTTGGAGTTTCTATATGCTCAATGTAGTTCTCACTTAAGAACTTTTTATAAAGTGTTTTTTTTAATTAGGGATTTTAACATTAATTGGAAATTAGATTTGTCTTGTGCCCCATGAGTAAATAATTTTGCTAAGCAAGCATTGTTCATCTGAAGCATATACAAATTATACAATTTTGTCTTGAAATGTATTAATAGGGTAATTACCATGAGAGCAACCCTTTTTTAAATTTAATCATTATAGTATTTATCCCATTACCATTTAGTCCCCTTGGACCCCCTCCCCCAGCAATCACCGCCCTGCTGTCCATGTCCAGGAGTCAGTGCAATTACACAGCAAACATTGGGAAGACCTCCCAAATCCAAGGCTACTATTTTGGCAGGACGGATGGTGGGTGGAAAAAGTTATGCCTTAATGAGATTGACCTAAGGCACTAGTTGTCTTCTAGGGCTTGTCATGCTACCAAAATCCCCATTAGTTATTCCAGTCCTTTCCCTAAACCTCCTCATCCAGAAGTCATCTTGATGGGTCCGATAAAAATAAACTCGAATGGTTCAGCAATAAATTTTAATTGTACAGTTTATAATTCTTTCTAACACAGGCAAATTGTATTTGGGGAATAAACTGATAACATGTCATCCTAATCTCCCACTAATTTCTCAGTGAAAGTGTAATAAATAAATCTAACAGACGAGGACCAAAGGGAAAAAAATCACTGCTTATTCTGAAAATGAAATGCAGCAATCTACCTAAGTAAAATTAAACCGAGGAATGTGTTTTATAAATAAGAAGGCTTACAGAATGTTTAATGGATATTGGAAAAGATTTGTCTCATGTGTGAATAGTGTCTACATACATGAAAACTTATTAGGTTAATGCCTCTGAATCTAATTTCTTTTTGAATTAAATATAAGTTTTAATCAAATCCTAACCTTTAAAGTTGTATGACCTCTATTACCCTGTGAACAATACACCTACGGCTGAGAATAAGTCAAAGAATTAGAACACATTCTCAGAAAAATTTTTAAATGTCCTCAAGAATCTCAAGGTAATGAATATATGAGTATGAGAACTTCAAAATTCTGTGAACCTACTTTTTTTAAAACATAGAATATACCGTCTTCCTCCAAAGATGGATCTTGGAGCTCTTTGTGAGTTGTCATTGCTGCTTAGAGAATATAAATGAAGCAGTATTAGCATTAGTATTGCTGACTCTCACAAATAATTCTGAAGTCTTAAAATTTTAGTAATTTCTTTATTTTATACCTTATGTTAAGTGGCAGGTAATCATTCACGGCCTAAAAACACTGGCAGCACATTTCAACACATTCTCACTGCCCATCTTTCAGTTTAAACTTTCATTTGTCCTCTAAACCATCATCTTAGTCCCTGTTCCTCCAAGTACAGATCACTGGCCTCTTCTGTGCGTTTAATCACACTGCTCACTCATTATGGAAAGCATTTGGCCATCCCTTCCTCCCACCCTCCACTTATTGACACCCGACTGTGTCATGAATTCTAAAAGGTATCATATTTCCCTATTTGCTGGCTAGCACGTTTGCTTGCCACAGTTTCATGGATGCTGACAGAAAACATGAGACTCCTGGGTCAGAGACAAAGGAGTTTATTACTCATGTCTTCTGAAGATGAGCCTCATATTTCCATAGGTTCTCATTCACCCTCACTTTCTAAGGGGCCAATGTCAGGGCAGCCCACGTAAATATTGTACACACAATTTCTGACTTAGCTGAGGAATCTGGAGCCTCACTCTTAAAAATGTTCTGCTAGCAAACCTGCCCAATCTTTATCCCTTAAGGAGACATTATCTTTATTATCCTGGCCTGGAAACAAATCTGCCTTTTTCCCTGGAGGCAGATACCATTTCTAATAACCATGGCTGCTTGCAACACAAACATTCTTGAAAAAGAGAGTTCAGGACAAAAACTGCCAAAAGGCTTGTAGAAATGCCACAAAGAGCTGTATTTCAAATCTCACCCTTCAAACTACAAAGAAAACCCTACTGCTTTCATTATAAGAGGCCACAATGGCCTCTCCACTCCTGGGTTGTCAGTGCCTTTGACTTGCCAACCATTCACTCATGCTATTTATTTCGTTGCTTAATATTTGGATCCCATTTAAATAAATTATGTACCCACTGTCTCTTTAAGTAGTTTAAACTCAATAAATGTACGGATTCTGTAATAAATTCTGGTTAGCTACCAAATTTAAGAAAAACATTTTTCAATAGCCACTCAACTGCTTTCTGAATAAATAAAAAATAGTCAAAACTTATTTTTTTAAATGTTTCATCCTAAACAATGTGTAAACAAATGGCAGTGGAGATTCAACTGAATGAGTTTTACTCCACCAAGTTCGGAGGACACCATGATTTAGAATGTGGCAGCAACTTTCCCTTTCTTATTGCTTCTTCTTATCAGGTATCTTTTCAGGTAACTTTATTTGACGTCAAATATCAAGGAATATCAATTCTTATGAAGAATTCAAGAATGGTATGAATATAAATCTAGACTTAAGTTTTCAATTGACTGATCTTCTGATAAAATTTGCAATGAAATTAGTTTTGACTTTTAGCAGCTTAATATTAATAACAAGGACTTGTGAGGCAAAATCTGCAAATCTATATTTTATAAATTTTTTAAAAATCATATTATAATACACACATATAGTTTAGAAAGCCAAATAATTATAAAAAGCACAACCTTAACTACTTCCAATATCCAGAGACAAGTTTTCTAATGCATATTTTAAGCATTCTTGGTTTTGCTTTCATATTCCTAAATGTTTAATTGCTATTTAGACATTTATTTTTAATTTTCACATTGTCCTACTGACTTATTTTTGTTGTAGAGAAGACTTTAGCTCTGTCATACTAAACCTCTCCCATTCTCTTTATATTTATATCATACTTTTTAAAACTTATATTTTACTGATTATGCTATTACAGTTGTCCCAATATTTTCCCCCCTCCCCCTTCCACCCAGCCTCCCCCATTCCCTAGGCAATCCCCACACCATTGTTCGTGTCCATGGGTCATGCATATAGATTCTGTGGCTCCTGCATTTCCTCTACTGTACTTTATAACCCCATGGCCAATCTGTTACTACCTATTTGTACTTCTTATTCCCCTCTTCACTCATTTCCCCACACCCCACTCCCATCTGGCAACCACCAGAAACATTCTCAGTATCCATGATTCTGTCTCTGTTCTTCTTGTTTGCTTCTTTTGTTTTTCAGACTCAAGTGTTGATAGACAATGTACTTATTGCCACTTTATTATTCATAGTTTTGATGTTCTTTTGATAACTTAAGTACTGTTTTTATTATGGACTATGTAAGTATCCTTCTCAGTTAAACCTCGTGGTATATTTAGATTACATTTCATTTCATACAACTTTTCCTTTGTCTTTTGTTACTAAAGCCAACATTTTTCCTCAATTTTATATGTAACTGACTAACCATATTCTTAAGCTTTCCATGACGAATGTAAAATTCCTCTCTAAAATGTCACATAACCCACCAGTTGCATCTCTGTTCTGAAGACATCCTGCATAAAGACTTTTTTCCCAGCTTCAGCCTGTCTTGGTTGCTTTCGAGGCCCAGTGCACAGCTATCATCATAGTGTGTTGCTTCCTTATAGTCCTGGGATTCCATTATATATCTTCCTATAACATAATCTCCTTTAAAAAAATGATTTTCCTTCCACTTTCTTGATTTAATCCTAGGTTTGGTGGAACACGTATAAAAAGTAGTGTCCTGATAAAGGAAATGTTATAGAAAATATAAATCTTATAGGTATAAAAGTAACCTATAATTTACTCAATTGTCTTTTAGCTCCCTGATTTCTATTGAGAAAAACTGTACCATTTTTGTTTTAATTATTTATGTGTAACCACTTTAGAAAAAAAATAAAACTCTTTGGAAACTTTTAAGACCTTCCTTTTGCTCTTATTGTTTTAAATGGCACATTGGTATGTTTTGATGTGAATCGTGGTTACTCATCATGCTAGGCACTCATTGGGCCTTTCTAATTAAAAATACATGTTCAACTCTGATGGGAAATCTTAACTTTTTAAAACATAATTTCTTCATCTCTATTTTCTTATAATAGTTTTAATCTCTTTATACCCTTATTAATACTGG
>VMDR010036788.1:0-10404 GCA_007922815.1 Macrotus californicus | reverse complement strand
CCATTTGGCCATATTTCCTTATCTTTCTATGTATGTGTTTCCAGAACTCTTTGACACTAAGTTGCAGACATCACTACATTTTATTCCACAATAGATTAGCATGCATTTCCTAACAATATATTCTCCTAAATAACCACAATATATGGTTTTTTAAGTATTTTATTTTTAATGTATATAACTTAGAAAACAGAAAAATAAAAATTACCCATAGTTCCACTGCCCAAAGATAATCAATGTAAGCAGTTTAGTGCTATAGAGGAAAATGGTATCATCTTGTCCTTATTGCTTTATCCACACAGAAGGAAGTATCACTACTTTTTTTTACCCTTAACAAAAACATTTTCTATGCTTTCTGTGATAAGAAGAATAATGATACCTCAAAGATGCCCAAGTCTTAATCCTGAGCACCTAATGTTAAGCAAAGGAGATTTTGTAGGTATGATTAAAGGTACAGAATTTGAGCTGGGGAAATTATCCTAGATTATTTGGGTGAAGTTAGTTTAAGTCACATGAGCCCTTAAAAATGGAAGAGAGAGGCAGAGGTCAGGACAAAGAGTTGTGACATGAGGACTCAACCTGTTGCTGTGTTTGCAGAAGGAGGAAGAGGGGCAAGAACCAAGAAATGAAGGAAGCCTTTAGAAGCTGGAAAAAGGCAAGGAAACTGATAGTTTCCTAGAGCTTTCAGGAAGGAATTCAGTTCTGCCAACACCTTGATTTTAGCTTAGTGAGACCCCATGGATTTATACAACTTTAAAGTAATAAATTTGTGTTGTTTTATACCACTAAATTTGTGGTAATTTATTACAGCAACAACAGAAAACGTGTACATCTCCACATTTATATTTGCCTTTTAAATGGTGGTCTTTTATCTGTTAGGATATTAAGTCTGAGTGATTTTCCTCTTCTACTTGGCTTTGAAAACATTAAATTTAATGCAATGAAAAAATAAATGCAGAACCCCTAGGTTTCGTTCTGTAAGGGGCTTTAGCTCTTCTATAGTTTTTTCACCAGGATTATGTAGATATATTTACAGACTATTTATTTTTTAAATTATATTTTATTGATTATGTTATTACAGTTGTCCTGATTTTTCCCCCTTTGCTCCCCTCCACCCAGCAGTCCCTACTCCCTCAGGCAATCCCCACACCATTGTTCATGTCCATGGATCATGCATATAAGTTCTTTGGTTATTCCATTTCCTATACCATACTTTACATCCCCATGGCTATTTTGTAACTACCTATTTGTACTTCTTAATCCCCTCACCTCTTCACCCATTCCTCCACATGCCCCTCCCTTCTGGCAACTATCAAAATGTTCTCCATATCTGTGATTCTGTCTCTGTTCTTCCTGTTTGCTTAGTTTATTTTTTAGATGCATTGTTGATAGACATGTATTTATTGCCATTTGATTGTTCATAGTTTTGATTTTCTTCTTTTTCTTAAATAAGTTCCTCTAACATTTCATATAATATTGTTTTGGTGATAAACTCCTTTAGTTTTTTTCTTGTCTGGGAAGCTCTTTATCTGCCCTTCAATTCTAAATGAAATCTTTGGTGGTTAGAGTAGTCTTGGCTGTAGGTCCCTACTTTTCATGACTTCAAATGTTTTGCCAATCCCTTCTAGCCTGAGTAGTTTCTTTTGAGAAATCAGCTGATAGTTTCATGGAAATACCCTTGTAGGTAACTAACTGCTTTTCTCTTACTGCTTTTAAGATTCTCTCTTTATCTTTAATCTATGGCATTTTAATTATGATGTGTCTTGGAGTGGACCTCTTTGCATCCATCATGTTTGTGACTCTCTATGCTTCTTGGACTTGCATGTCTATTTCCTTAACCAAATTAGGAAAGTTTTCTTTCATCATTGTTTCAAAGAGATTTTCAGTTTCTTGCTCTTTCTCTTCTTCTCCTGGTACCCCAATAATGTGAATGGTGAAATACTTGAAGCTGTACCAGAGGATGCTTACACTATCCTCATTTTTTTGGATTTTCCCCCTCTCATTGTTGTGATTGCTTGTTTTTTGCTTCCTTATGTTCCAAATCATTGATTTGATTCTCAGCTTTAACCACTATACTCTGGTTTCCCTGTAAATTGTTCTTGATTTCAATTAGTGTATCCTTCATTTCTGATTGGACCTTTTTTATACCCTTGAGGTCCTCACTAAGTTCCTTTAGCATCCTTATAACAAGTGTTTTGAACTCTGCATCTGATAGATTGCTTACCTCCATTTTGTTTTGTTCATTTTTCTGGAGTTTTTATCTGTTCTTTCATATGGATCATGTTTCTTTATCTCCTCATTTTGGCATCCTCCTTGTTTGTTTCCATGTATTAGATAGAGTTGCTATGGCTCCCTGTCTTGGTAGTGTGGCCTAATGTAGGAGGTGTCCTATAGGTCCCAGTGGCATAGCCTGCATACTCGAGGTGTGCCCTTTGTGTGGGCTGAGTACACCCTCCTCTTGCAGTTGAGCCTTGATTGTTGTTGTTGGCAGGTCAATGGGAGGGATTTACCCAGGTCATTCAGCTGCAATAACTGGCTGTGACCACTGGAGATTGATCACCAATCTCTGCCCTCCATGGATGATCAGCTGTATAGGGAAGGGCGGTGGTGCCCCAACATGGTCTGTAGCTGTCTACTGGGTATGTAGGCTCTGGGGTTTCCAGGGCTGTGCAGGCCAAGTCAGCCCCCACTTGTGTTCTTCCCGGGGCCACCCTGCCTGAGCTATAAAGCAATTTGAGGTGGCTGCTACTTGTGCTGTGCTTGGAGATCCCCAGTAGAAGCCAAGCTGTGAATCTAGGCTGGTTGCTGCTAGTGTTAAGCCTGGGGCCATTTCACAAGAGGTATGGGGGCTGGGGGCTCACTGGGGCCAGCTGTTGTTTGTTTGAGAGGAATTAGGAGGTTTTGAAGCATGAGTCAAGACCATTTATATGAAAAAATCACTGTTAACAGCTTGGGGAGGACCATAAGTTGGATGGGACAGAATCTCAAGGGATCTCTAAGGCAGGGCAAAGAGTATTAGCCAGGTTGGTGGAGTCTCATGTATGACACCTGCCTGCTGGCTCTGTGGATCTGTGGGGGGAGGACTCAGAAAGGGACAATGGCCTCTGCCCGCCTTTCTGTCTGGGAGAAAGCTGTCCCCCAGTTCTGGCTTTTATGCCAGACACTTCAGTTCCTTCCTGTAGGCCTTTCCAGCTGCTACCCTGGTGCTGGAGTTTAGAGAGAATGAGTCTGAGTAAGTCCATGTTTGGGTTTTTTAAGGGTTACTGCTTGGGACTCCAGAACTGTCTTCCACTGACTCAATCCCCGCTGATTTTGCACCCAGAAATTATGGGGACTTATCTTCCTGGCACTGGAAACTTGGACTGGGGGGCCTGGTGTGGGGCTGGAACTCCTCACTCCCAAGATAGCCCTCCCCAATTTTTATCCACCACACGGGTATGTGGAGCCAGCCCATTCTGCTTCTCTGCCCTGCCTACCATTGTGAATGGATGTGGTTTCTTTAATTCCATAGTTGTCAGACTTCCATTCAACTCAGTTTTGGACAGTTTTGAGTGATAGTTGTTCTATAGTTTAGTTGTAATTTTGATGTGGTTGTGCGAGGAAGTGAGCCATGTGTACCTATGCTACCATCTTGACTGGATGTCCTACAGACCATTTATAGGCTAATGGAATAGGGGGAAGGATTGACCTATAGTTCTTTAAAGAAATTCACTTGGAGTTATGGAAACTATTTGTTTTTAATAAAGTAGTTTACTATTCTTATTCATAGCACTAGTAACAACTTGTAATGGGGTATGAGGATAACATCTTTAATATGTTTCCCCTTGGACTGTAAGTATTGTAAGATAAGGTAAGGTAAGGACCCTGTCTGTTTTTTCTTCCTATTTTTCTCCAGCAAGTTGTACAGTGCCTGGCACATAGTAGGCACAAAAACAATTTGTTAATTGATTGAATCTTTGTCTATACAAAGACTTGTTCTTGAGTAGCTAATGAGAAGTTAAATGCTGTGTAATAATATTTTTAAAATACTAAATTATAAATTATAATTATATAGACTATATAGTTACGTGTAGTATATAGTTAGATTATTTTAAATAATATTAAAGCAAAAAATTTAAGAAGGAGAAAGCTGTTTTCAGCATGAGTTTGGGAACCTCTTTGCAGATGATTATGCTTCTATGATTTTTTTCCTGGGTGCAGATTCAGACTACAGTGTCTGAATGCCATTCTTGCATATGTGTCAGTTCCTTCCAAACGTCTTCTTAGGAGACCAGGAATAGATTGTCAGGAAAGACAATCTATAAATGGTGTCTTCACTTCCTGCTGGCAGCAGGCCCTAGAATCAATCAGGCAGGGAGCCCACCCTGATCCTTTGTGCTCAGATCAGAATATATTTCAACACTGCAACAGCCCAGATGGAGCAGTTTGGGGAGAATGGAGTTAAAAATAACCATTAAGTGGTACCCCCATGCTGGAGATACTTCTAAAAGCTACAGCTAACAGAAAGATCGCTCTTCATTTCCAGGAACAGTCACTTCTGAGAGTGTGAAAGTGGAATGTCATAAGTTAAACTGAACAGCAGAGTGATGAGCCTGAAAAGCACTTCCACATTTAGCTTTGTGGAAGGGTATACTGAGGCCCAACATTTTTCTATGCAACCAAAGCACAGTTCTGCTTGGGCAAGTGTTTCTGAAAGCACATTTTTTTTTCTAGTTTGCTGTTATTGTTTAGGATCCAGGTTTGGCAAGCAACAGAATCTAACCCTAGCCAATTTAAGCCTATGGAAATTATTGGAAACATATGGGGGTACTTGGGAGCATGAAAGTAAGTGCTGAAGAACCAAGTCTCAGGTAGGATGGGAAGCAGAGCAGATAAGCAACCAAAGCTAATAACTGTCCTCTTCAGGGCATCAATTTTAGAAGGAATCAGATCACAATTTTTCAGTCCTTCAGACCCTCTCCTCAAAATTCAAACACCCCAGACACCATTGACCTAGGTTGGATTACATGCACATTTCATGGCCACAAGGATGAGGCACTTTGAAGGACAGTCCCATTAACTCAGTATCCAATGGAAGAGGGACATTTTCCCAAAGCTCTTGCCAGAAGGAGGGGGAAGGATTGCTGGGCAGGCAAAAACATTCACTACTCACTTAGCTTATTCACTGAGTATGTATTCAGGAAAATTAGTCTTCTACTTGAGCCTCTTAGCAAAGATGTATAGCTTCCTATGAAATCCAGGCAGGTGAATTCCTATGTAGCCTTAGACAAATCATAAGCTTTCTCTGAGCCATAGTGTCCTCATTTGTAAAATTTATTGAACAGTTTGGAACAGATGATCTCTAACAGCTTATAGAGCGCCAGAAGAGAAGATAGTCTCCTAGATGCTGGCCACATGACCTTTGATGACTCATTTACTAATTCTGGGTTTCCCTATGTGTAAAGAAAGAGGTTGAACTGGGCATCTTTGGGTTTCTTCTAGCATTTAAAATTCACAATTCCCTAAATGGAGAGTTGGAAATAGCCAGGTCAGTCTTTCCCTCGAAATCAATGGGATATTTTTAGGAAACATACACTGAAGTACCAAGGGCTATAGGGGCATTTTATATGTAACCTACTTTCAAATAATTCAGGAAAAAACCCTTATATATTATATCAGGTTGGCCAAAAAGTTCATTTGTTTTTTTCCATAAGATGGTTCTAGTAGCGCTTAGTTGTCTTTAACTTCATTCAAAAAATTTTTGGTTAGATTGTATTATGACAGCTTTCATATCAGTGTGCATTTAAAAAAAACTTATCAAAATGGGTGAGTTTTGTGTAGCCATTTTAAGTATTGAGAATAGAAGAAAATAAGCAACATTTTTGGCATATTGTGCTTTATTATTTCAAGAAAGGTAAAAATGCAACTAAAACACAAAAAAAGTTTTGTTCAGTGTATGGAGAAGGTACTGTGACTGATCAAACATGTCAACAGTTGTTTGTAACATTTCATGCTGAAGATTTCTCACTGGACAATGCTCCACAGTCTGGTAGGTCAGATGAAATTGATAGCGATCAAATAGAGACATTAATTGAGAACAATCAATGTTATACCACACAGGAGATAGCTGACATATTCAAATATCCAAATAAATCAAGTTATTAGTAAAAATGAAAAATGTGTCTTTTATGTATGGAAAAACCATATGGACTATTTGGCCAACCCAATATATTAAATATAAATATAAAATATTCATATATGTGTATGTGTGTGTGTATATATATATATATATATATATATATATATATATATATAGAGAGAGAGAGAGAGAGAGAGAGAGACTTCAAGCCAAGATGGAGGCGTAGGTAGATACACAGTACCTCCTTGCATAACCAAAAGAAGGATAACAACAACTTTAAAAACAAAAAACAACCAGAACTGCCAGAAAGTCAAACTTCATGGAAGTTTGACAACCGAGGAGTTAAAGAAGAAACATTCATCCAGACAGATAGGAAGGGCAGAGATGGGCAGCCGGGGCAGAGAGGACTTGTGGCAAGGCGGCAGCTGGAGGAGCAGAGCAAGCAAGGTGGTAGCTTGTGGACCAGGTGAGGTAACAGCGGGTGGACCAGGCAGTCCCACATTTGTGTGCAGATAAGCAGGGAGGAACAACTAGGGAGCAAGAGAGACTGCCCAACCCAGGGTTCCAGTGCAGGGAAATAAAGTCTTGAAACCTCTGATTGAAAAATCCTGTTGGGATTGCGACCTTGGGAGAAACTCCCAGCCTCACAGGAGAGTTTGTTGGAGAGACTCAGAGGGTCCTAGAATGTACACAAACCCACCCACCCGGGAGTCAGCACTAGAAGAGCCCAATTTGCTTCTGGGTAGCAGAGGAAGTGACTCAAAGCCTACTGAGAGCAGAGCAAGCAGCACTGTTCCCTCTTGGACTTCTCCCCCACATGCAGTGCCACAGTGCAGCCATGTGGGTTGCCCCACCCTGGTGAATACCTAGGGCTCTGTCCCTTACTACGTAACAGGTGTGCCATGAGAAACAAACAAAAATGGCCCAAATGAAAGAACAGATCAAAGCTCCAGAAAAAATACAACTAAGCAATGAAGTGATAGCCAACCTATCAGATGCACAGTTCAAAACACTGGCAATCAGGATGCTCACAGAAATGGTTGAATATGGTTGAAAAATAGAGGAAAAAGTGAAAGATATGAAAAGTGAAATAATGAAAAATGCACAGGGAACCAACAGTGCTGGGAAGGAAATTGGGACTCAAATAGAAGGTTTGGACCAGAAGGAAGAAATAAACATTCAACCAGAACAGAATGAAGAAACAAGAATTCAGAAAAATGAGGAGAGGCTTAGGAACCTCCAGGACATCTTGAAATGTTCCAACATCTGAATCATAGGGGTGCCAGAAGGAGAAGAACAAGAGTAAGAAATCGAAAACTTACTTGAAAAAATAATGGAGAACTTCCCTGGCAAAGGAAATAGACTTCCAGGAAGTCCAGGAAGCTCAAAGAAGTTGGATCCAAGGAAGCACACACTAAGGCACATCATAATTACATTACCAAAAATTAAAGATGAGGAAAGAATCTTAAAAGCAGCAAAAGAAAAGGAGACAATTACCTGCAAAGGAGTTCCCATAAGACTCTCAACTGATTTCTCAAAAGAAACCTTACAGGTAAGAAGGTGCTGGAAAGTATTTGAAGTCATTAAAGGCAAGGATCTGCGTCCAAGATTACTCTATCCAGCAAAGCTATCATTTAGAATGGCAGGACAGGTAAAGTGTTTCCCAGATAAGGTCAAGTTAAAGGAGTTCATCATCACCAAGCCCTTATTACATGAAATGTTAAAGGGACTTGTCTAAGGAAAAGAAAAAGATCAAAAACCAAGAATAGCAAAATGACAACAAACTCATAACTATCAACAACAGAACCTAAAAAAACAAAAACAAACTAAGTAAACAACTAGAAGAATAATAGAATCATAGAAATGGAGATCACATGGAGGGTTATCAGCAGGGAGGGGATGGGGGGAGAATGGGGGAAAAGCTACAGGGAATAAGAAGCATAAACAGTAGGTACAAAATAGACAGGATGAGGTTAAGAATAGTATAGAAAATGTAGAAGCCAAAGAACTTATATATCCAACCCATGGACATGAAATGAACTAAGTGGGAGGGGGAATGTGAGTGGGAGGTGGGGTGCAGAGCTGAGGGGAAAAAAGGGGGGGAATGGGACAACTGTAATAGCATAATCAATAAAATATATTTAAAAAATAAAAAAGAATACACAATTTTTTAAGAATAATGTATATATGTGTATGCACACACACACACACATACAAAATGAGACAGAAAGAAATGTGGCCAGTGTTAAAAAACAGTAAATTTGAATAAAGAGTGTGTGAGAGTCTTCTGTACTATTCTTGGAACTTTTTTCTAAGTGTAACTATTTCAAAGTGAAGTTTAAAAAAAAGTTAATGGGAAGGATAAAAGGAAATCTGTTCCTCTGCTTGTGTGTCCAAAGGCCTTTTGATAAATTATTTGTGTGACAGATGAATATTTGTATGTCTGTATTGCTAGATCCAAACTTTTTAGGGGAAGTTCTTACTGTCAAGGCATGGACTGTACAATAAGTTTTTGTTATTAATGTGACAAAGCTCCACTGTGGACCTAGAAAACACTGGATAAGGCCTATCTATTTACTCCTCCTAAGTAGTCTGACTAAATGGGTGGAGATTTCCTGTTGGCTTTTATGGTTTTCTTTTGTTTGGAGGAACATATCTCAGACACAGCATGTGAGGGGGGACCCAAAAAGCCCTGGAATTTATTTATAAAAAACTGTGTATTTATTCTTTCATGTTTAATCTTCAGTCACCTTCAAAGTGCTCTTCATTCATTGCAATACACCTATCAAGACTTTTTTCCCCATTGTTTAAAACAGTTTCTGAACTGGTCAATTTTGATATCTTTTAGTGCTTCTGCCTTTGTGTTGTTTTGTTTCATTTCATCCACATCAGGGAAACCTTTCCCTTTGGGTACTTTTTTTCATCCCAGGAAACAAAAAAAAAGTCACTCAGACCAAGATCAGGTGAGTGGGGGGTGACCCGGGGGTCACGTCATTTTTTGGTCAAAGACTGCCGAATACTCAGTGCTGTGTGGGCAACTGCACTTCTAAATCACCCATCATGGAGTGGACAAACGTGTTGAAAGAGTCTTCAAAAAAACTCACTGAAGCCCAGTTCAGCTTCTCACAACGATGCCAGCTGGTACACTGATACAGATGAGCTCCTAGAACACTCACCTAGTGGAGGAAGCCTGTGTACTTCAAGTACCTACCCTCCAGAAGGTAATTCATTTTGGGAGGATCCCCCTCGTATACTCTCATATATGCTTTGTACTTTAGTATTCATCTATAAACCAAGAAATGTCTCTACCAAGTACTTACTAAGTTGATTTGAAACCTGCCATAACTACCTTCACACAGTCATTTCTTATTCCAAAGAGATTTCACTATCTAGAAGGGTATTTTTGCAAGATTGTATTAGCAAAATATTGGAACCAACTTAGGGATCAATCAATAGAGTATTGATTAAATATATTCATGCAATGGAAAGTTGTGTAGATGATTAAAAAAAGAATGAAGCATCTCCCTAAGAGTGGGCTATGAAATGATCTCCAAGTTAAAAAATAAATGAAGCAACTCTATATGACTAGATAATGAAACAATCTCCAAGGTATAATTTTAAGAGCAATTTGCAAAATCATGTGTAAGTATAATACTATTGTATTTTAAAATCTGCTTGAATGAGTAAGCAATGAATGGGCAATTAATGTTTTTGCCTGCTCAAGCACATGCCTGTATAGATATGTGCAGAGCATTTTCTGGGAAGATATACAAGAAATCAGTAACAGTGATAACCTGTGGAGAAGGGAACAATAGGTGGGAGTATGGATCTGGGGAACAAGGAAGGGAAAAAGACTTTTCATTTATATCTTTTGAATTTTAACAAATTTAATGTAGGAGTCAGTGCCCCTTTAGTAGTAAATGCTTAGGGTCCTTTCTCATCATGTAGGCTTAAGCAAAGATAAATCACTGTAGCCAAGGAAATTGTCCTATTAGAGTATGAGTATTATGAATATTGAGTCCATAGCTTCTCAAGCAGCCAGCCTTATCTTTGCACGTAGTAGGTGCTTAATGATTGTTTATGGAATTGAGTTCAACTGAATTGATTTGCAGGGCTTTTAGGAGTACGTCTCTCTCTATATATATTCACATACACTTGCTGGTTTAAATCTAGGCATGTTAGCATTTCGTGTGTTTCTCCCTTTTCTATCTTAAAGGAAAAAAGGATAAAACTAACACTTAGTTTCTATTCTTAAGAACTTAAAACTTAGCCAGCAAGTGGATATAAAT
>VMDR010036787.1:0-10405 GCA_007922815.1 Macrotus californicus | reverse complement strand
AAATTTATGAAACAACATGAGATTAAATCAAGCAGAAACAAAAATGATTCAATCAAGAGATGGGAGCACAAGATGCGTGAGGCTGCTGCTGGCGTAACATGGCATAGTGTTTTATAGCCAATGATTTTAAAAAGTTTAATTGAATTTATTTGGGTGACATTGGTTAATAAAATTATATAGGTTTCAGGTGTACAATTCTATATTACATCATCTGTATACTGTATTGTGTGTTCACCATCCCAAGTCATCATCATTTATCCCCCTTTACCCTGTCTTATCTCTCCCCATCACCCTCTTTCCCTCTGGTAATCACCATACCACTGTCTGTGCCTATGAGGATTTTTAGTTTTGCTTAATTCCTTCATCTTGTTCACCCAACCTCCCAAGCCCCTCCCTCTGAAAGCTGTCAGTCTATTCTCTGTATCCATGAGTTTATTTCTACTTTGTTTGTTAGTTTATGTTCTTCATTAGATTCCACATTATAAAGGGAATCATATGGTATTTGTCTTTCTCTGATTGGCTTAGCATAATGTTCTCCAGGTCTATCCATGCTGTCACAAAAGGTAAGGTTTCCTTCTTTTTTACAGTGAACAGTTTGTGTACATAGAAAGAGTACACTCTAAAATGCCAATAAAAAGTATAGTGAATACAGAAACCAGTAACATGATCATGATCAAATATTACGTCCTGTACCTAGTTACAAGTGCTGTGCTTTTACAGGGCTGGCAACGCAGTAGGTTTGTTAGTATCCAAGTGAGCTCAAACACACGAGTAATGCGTTGCTCTCTGACACTCTGCCAGCTTCAATTCACTAAACGATAGGAACTTTTTAGCCTCAGAATCTTATGGGACCACCTTCATATATGTGGTCTGTCGCTGACCCAAATGTAGTTATGTGGCACATCTCTACATGTGTCTGTAAGTCAAGATAGTATTGACTTCTTCCTCTTTCTGCCCACCCTTCCTTGGTGAATATAATAATAATCCTGTTCTGGTTTTCTTCCTACCTCTTTGCCTGCTCCTGCCAGGTCTTTTTTGGATGCTCCTCTACCTTGGTCAATTCTATAACATGTTGGTGTTTCACAGGTTCTGTCTTTATCCCCATTTTTCTTTCATTCTATTTCTTCCTTGTGGGCAATCTCAAAAATATCCCTAGGAATTCTATGACCCCCACTTTGCTGGTCAACCCCAAATTTGTATTTCCAGTCCATTTTGAGTAACACCTTCCCCCCAGTTATGTATCTCTATTTAAATAGCCCATAGAAATGTTCCCTCCAGTGTCATGTATTTAAAACTGAGCTGAGGATTCTCTCCCAGAGTACGCTTCCTCCTTCTGAGATCCCTCCCCAACAGAATGAAAATATAGTCAGCCACCGGTCTATCATACTAGGAATCTTGGTACTATTCTTAATTTGCCATGTCCTTCACATCTCACATCCTCAAGTCCAGTCAATCTGTCTCCTAAATATCTCTCCAAACTATACCCACTACCCCTATCCTACAGGGGTGGGCAAACGTAGGTTTACAGTTGTTCGTATGGAAAAAGACATGCAGCTTATGATTATTACAATGGCTCATTAACTCAAAGAATGTCACAACGGCACAGTAAACCTACTTTTGCCCACCCCTGTAGTAAAGATACTCTTATCTTTCACCAGGATTATTACAGCAGCCTCCTGTCTGGTCTCATCTCCTGTTTTACTCCTCAAGCTCTTCTCTCTATACGGCCAGAGTGATCTTTCTAAGGTACACATATATGGCTACACTACCTTTATGCACACTCCCTTTTCAGATACCCATTGCTGTCGGAATAAAGTCCAAGCTCCTCAAAATGGCTCGGAGAATCAGTTTCCCCCCCAAATAAAGTTGCATTCAGAGAATCTAGGACATGGATATACCTTTTTGGGGCCACCATTCAATCCACTACAAGCTCCTACCCTCAGTGAACATTTCCTGTGTAGCAGGCACCATTTACTAAGCATTTCTATCTCAACTATTTAATTTTCAAAACAACCGGAAATGAAATAGGTATTGTTATTACCTACACTTAATAGATGGCGTAACTAAGGCTCAGAGAGGTAAAATAATTTGCCCAAGTTCACACTGATAAGAAGTAGAGTTGAGATAAAACACAGGGGGTGATTCCAGAGTCTGCCTTCCCAGACCAGCAATGTGACTCTTCTTTGAGGCACGGGACTGCATTTTAGGGGGTGGGCTGATTTCTGTCTCATTATTTTCACATTTGTCATCTTTCTGTAAGGTTCTATAATTATTCGAACAATAAAAAGTCAATAGGAAGTAGTTACTAGAACAACAGTAGCCAATAGGAAGGCCCTTCTGTCTGGCTGTCTTCTGCTCAGGAAAGTGTTCTGATTTTTCTCTGAGAGATAACACTCTAGATCCGGATTTGTCCACCTTTGATGCTAACCTCTCCCTGCAAAGCTCTCTCATGAAGAGCCCAAATGTCATAAATTAAGGTTCATAGATGTATACACACCACAAATTGTACAATTCATGGTGAGGTGGAAAAACCTTCAACCAAGTGCATACCTCCCACATCTTCCGCTTTAAATGACATAGTAGCTCTGCCTCCCTAAAAGAACTTCAAAATCAAATATATTTACTTGATAGTATAGGAAATAATAATATTTGATAATAACTGTGAAAAAAAGAAATAACCAGAATAACTGGACTTGGGTACTCTTTTTCCCCCGCCCCCTAAATCACTTTTCTTGAAGTCAGCATTTGAAAGCCATTTCGGTTAAAATGTACTGCAGTGGAGAAACACGATACAGTGATGACTGTATTTGAAGTCACCCTCAATTCCGAGGATCACAGGATATTCAGAGTCTAGGACCATCACAATTTGGTTATTCCAAAGTATCTTGTCACCAAAGATTAATGATGGCCTGCTTTTCAATAGAGCACTTAGGAGCTCAGTTTCCACCGTGCTAACGCATGCAAGGGAGCCGTCCTTTACACTGTGGTGTTGTATTTCCTCTGGAAGTTCCATTTCCTTGCCTTTTCAATTTTACTTTCTGACTATCTTAGTTAATTTTCATTGCTTCCTTCAGCCTTTTCCAGTTTAAATGTCAATTTTATGATCTGTCTCATGTCAGAATTCACTGGAACATTATTTAGTAACCAATTTTTTCTTCCCTAGTTCATGGCCACAGAACTAGTGACAAAATATCCTTGTTCCCTTACAGAATACAAAGTATCCAATAAAGTAAGTAAAAAAAATAAAAATAAAAGGTAATGACAAAAAAAAACCCAAAGTATTTTCTAGACAGCTTTCTTCACTTACTTAGTTTTGGAATAATTTCCCGAGCACTTCCAATGTAAAACTACTGAATTCTTTCTTCAAGTGTAGCAGGCCATTACTTAAGAAAACGAACAAACAAATTCAAGCAGGTGAGAAACATATTTGTTTCAGAGGAAGGATAAACAACTAGTGGTTAAACAAAGCGTTAGAGATTTTGCTGTGGCGAAACTACCTGTGTAATCTAGAGGATTTGAAACTGCAGGTAATACATGTTACTAAGAAGAGAGTCGCAGCTTCTTGTATTTTGAAAGACCATTAGAAAATAAATAATCTCTTCTCATGTTTTACAAGGAAAACTATTTGCAAAATAAAGTTCTTATCTCAGACTTCCCAAGATTAGTTGAATGCATTTATCTGAATTAATAAGGAGGCCAAGAAGTAGTAACAATACTTGATATCTATTGTTTAAATGGGCCAGAACTTCTGTTAAGTGCTTTATGTACATTATTTTATTTTAGCCTCCAAGGTAGAACACTATGAATATGTCTTTTTTATAGGTGGAAAATCACTGAGGTACAAGGGAGTTAAGTAGGTAACTTGGCAGAAGTCACATAGCTGGTAGGTCTTAGGGCAGTGATTAGAGCCTTTTCTGGTTCAGCCTTTTAGCTGTTGACAGTAGCCCATCCCTAGGAGCTTGCATTTCTCCAGATTGGGAATACTTGACTTGTGTGGTTAAAATTAATAGGTTGCTGGCTATAGGTAACATCCTTGTGCGGACTGAGATTTGTTCTGTTCCTTGGTCTTGAATCTCTCCTTCTTTATCTCTTTTAAAAATAGACACCCTTAACTACTTTTCTATGATAATTTTGTGACACTGTCACCTTTGCTAACAGGATAACATAAATTAGTGTTTATAGTTCCATGACTGACAATTTCACTGCCAGGAGACAAAACCAATAGGTTTTTGCAAAATTCTCTCAAGCCTGGATGCTGGTCCTTCTTTCCTCAGGCTCATCTCCCAGCACACACCCTAGGCCCCTAAGGACAAAGAGGATTTTTGCCTAGGTAAGAATGGCGGCATTAGGTCTGCCGACAGTGAAGAATGAATCTTTCGTGATTCAAGGATCCTGGGTCTCAGTATGATTCGTCATGGAGACCTCAAAAGAGAATTTTGCTTTAAGTGAAATTTTCTCTCCAAGTGTGTACGTTATAAGAGCTTGGGTTCTAGTTTATGAAACTTGTCCTCAAGCTTTATTATTTGATATGCTGGGAAAATCAGAAGGATTTTGTTCTGTTCTAACGCTTGTATTTCGCTGACCTACAAAGTGAGCAAGAGTCACAATGAGATCTGCTTTTATTGGGAACCAAAGGATGACAAACATGTGGGGTGAGAAACATTCATGAAATAATCCAGGTATGGACAAAGAAAACAGTTTACTGCAATACTATAGCTGAAAATGTTTATACAATAGGTAGGAGAACTTAATGATTAAGAGATATCTGTCCCTTTTTCTCTGATTTATCTCAAGTGCCCAAGTAAGTGCCTAGCACATGGTAAATACCAAGTATTTTCTGTTAAATGCATTTTATTGGGTCTGAATTTTAGTAAACTGGGTTTTAATCTCACCTTTTTCATTATCAGTGTGACACTGGGCAATATAAATCACTTCCTTGGCCTCTACTTCCTCATCCACAAAATAGGAATTATAATACCTCCTTAATAAGGCAGATGTTCTAAAACATGTAATATAAGACACATTCAGAGCACAGTGCCTGGCTTATAAGAAAGTGGCCCTTGAGCAGTAAATAACTATTATCATCATCACTATCACCTCTATTATTACTGTTGACATTATTAAATACTCCACCATGTTGCCCCTTCTGCCTTTGAGGCAAAAATAGACCAAAGAAAATGAAATCTGGTTTCTTCAAAGGCAAGGAAGTATAGTTTATTGAGATAGTAATATTTTGACATATTCTCAGTGCTTTCAAACTTCTAAAGACTAAAGATGTAACTAGATCCATCTCTGCCCACATACCACCCCTTCTGGAAAGTCTGAAAGGCTTCAGTTTGGAGCTCCCTTGCTTCCCAGGAACGAACAAGTTTACATTATTTTGTGAGCTGCGTTGAGAGCATCTTCGCTTATATAATAATGTTTTTGTATGAGAGGGAAAGGGCACTTGGATGGGATGGGGAGAATATTCTGAAAGGATATAGAGAAGCTGCATGTCTTGAAGAAGACTTGAACAGTAGGGTTTTATCAGTTTCCAGGGCCTGGACCCAATTAGATCTTTTTTTTTCTTTTGTGAAAGGATTTCCCCCATCTAGTTAATGAATACATCCATCACCTAACTTATTTATTGTTTGCTTGTTTATTTATTTTTGGTGAGAACATTTAAGTTCTACTCTCTTAGTGAATTTCTGGTATGTAATACAGTGTCAGAGACTCTGGCCACCATGCTCTATGTTATATCCTTTATGATTACATGTTTAGTGCAGGGTCTTTCAACATCAACACTACTGACTGGAGAGTTTCGGACTGTAGAATTCTTTGTTGGGGGAAAAGGCACTCTCCTCTATGTTGTATGGTGTTTAGCAGCATCCTTGACTTCTAACCACCACATGCTAGTAGCATCCCCACCTCTAACTGTGACAGCTGGAATGTCTCCAGACATTGCCAACGTTGCCTGAGGAATAAAGCCGTCATGACGCTACTGTGGTGGGACTTTGATAAGGGATGCGTTCAAGTGGGCATATCTATGGAGGTTGGAATTTCTGAAGCCCAGACAAAGATCCTTTAGCTTTCATAATAAGTCAGGTTCTTTTTGTATATATCGATTGTCTCCAACAGTCAGAGGTAGGTGGGAACCATACATCTTCGCCAAGTCCAGCAACACTGTCAGGTGTCATGGTTCAGTGACAGCCAGTCTCAGGTCAAAACCTGGTGCACAAGCAAACACTGCTGGTAACTAGGTACGTAAACAGTCATGCAACCTGTTCCTTATGCTCAGTAGACTTCCCATCCTTTGACGCCCTTTGAAAAATCCCACTGTGTGAAGGATTCATTCCAGGGGGATGCAACAGGATCAGCAAGGCGACTTGGTTGGAGCAGGCCACAAATTCCTCCATTTTTTTTAGGGAAATAGATGATTAGAGGACTTCCAGATCTGGAGTCATATTGTAAAGACATCAAAGTGTTGAGCTTATCAATCCTTTTCAATGCATTATTCTCCACAAAGCCACTTTTGTGGTTTTTTAATCATCTCTAATCCCGTATGCTAACTAATGTACACTGTGGCAAGTTTCTGTAGTGACGTTTGCAGCACTAATGCAGCCACCTCTGGAGTGTACACCTGGAGTATGGATTCCTGATTAGGGCACTTCAGATGTTATTCAACTACTCTTACCGTGCAGACGAAAGTTATTGTAAATAGATGCTCATCATACTTGGTACTGATGCATTGCGAAGAAAATGAAGATCACCCAAGCCTGAATAAAAAGTGGAGAGCTGGTGGATCCATCTGAAGGCCAGAGGCCATTCCTTGACTTTTGGAGGAAATGAGTAAATGCTGGGATTCCAACATGTCTGGATTTCTCAAACCTAGAAGGTAGGACCTAAGTTATATTGGTAATATTCAGGAAATGTAGAGGAAAGACATGACAATTCTCATCTCTCCAAAGGGGCATACCCTACACTCCTTGTTACTCGATCTTCTCTGTGGGGTTAAATCAAGGTTCTTTTGGGGCCTTTATAGCCTCTCAACTTCATGCTGTTTCTTCTCTTTATGATAATGATACCATTTTGGCTGTTTTTTTAAATGGAAATTTTAGTCCTAGCTGTAAAATTCTATTTGCATGGCAATGAGTAACTTGTAATGATGGGAAATAGAAACATATGCCCCCAAAGGAGTCAATGCAAGGCTGCATCTACCTATGCCTGAGAAGCCTTACATACTCTTTCTTACATAGGCTATGAAACAGTCATTTATTTTTTTAGTAGCAAATATTTTATGTGTTACTTCTACAGATATGAAGATTTCACAAAGCTTGTATAATGGTTTAGTCTATAGTAAAATATATTATGAGAACAAGCATAAAATGTTGAGGCTTACTTTTACTCTAATTAATAATTGTGAGCTAGATTTAATAATTATTTTTATCTAAATAATATTAAAATAGGACTTTCCAATTTTGATTTTAGAACCATGTGCACATGGGTATAGAGATCGAAGCCCAGTGCCCAGCCTGGACTGCGAACACAATGCATTATTTTCTGTTTCCCTAACAGAGCTTGCTTCTGATTTTTGTGTTTGTCTGTCTGTTCTGTTGCTATGGCTTTTTCTCTCCCTGAAATAAGCTTCTCTTTATCTCATTTTGTTGTTGTTATTTTGTCTTCATCACACAGATCTCATTACCCTGCTGAGACTTTCACCTTCTGGAGTGGGGGCTCCACCCACTGTTGTTTCATTGCCCCTTGGGAACCCTGCCCTTCCCTGGGAAGCTGTCCTGAAACCCTTCATTTCCTGGCTCTTTACACACCTGGCTGCCAGCTCTTTGGAGGCAGGAAATATGCATTAGTCATTATTGCATTATTAGAAACTAGCATCATCTATGGCACAGGATGAGCACCAGTAAATAGATCCTGAATTGACTCGGAGTTAGAACTCCAGTTTTCTTATAATTTGCATATTCTGATCCATTGGAATGACTTGATGCTTTTTAGTTTACAAAGAGGAGAGGGGGGAGGGGAGGAAAAGGGAAGGAGGGTCCCATTAGAAAAGCATTTACAATAAGGGCATTAGACCAGCTTCCCAGCCAGCTCTCTATGACAGGGCAGATGGCGTGTGGTGGGACAGGCTTTGGGAATGCTGGCACTGGTGGGGTGTGGCCCACAACAGAAGGTGAGGGTGGGAGAGTGCAGTAGCAAGAGACAATTGCATGACCTTCAGTAAGTTGGTTCATGCTTGGCAAAGTGACGGGATTTCTTGGGAGAACAGAATGAAAGAGATTTGATTCAGGGGTTCAGGAAAATGTCTGTAAGCACCCAAACCTAAAGATAGTGGGACAGAGAAAGTAAGGTGGGAAATCTACAGCTCTGACTGTGTTTGTGTCTGTGCGGCATGTGTGTTAATAAACACTGGGGACACACATTTTAAAATTTAGACCCTTGAACCTATTTTACTTAAATCTCCAAGGGACAGAAAGGCTCCCAAGCACCATTAGGTTACAGAAACTTCACCAGCTTCTCTTTTGATTCTCACATTAACATAATACAATAGACACAAAGGCGTTATTATATTGTTACAGATAAGGAAATGCCACTGAGAAAGGTCAATCAAATAATAACAGCACAGCCAGAACGAAGTGGCAGGCATTGCATGTATTGCTGCATTATCTCATTTAATTCTCTCAAATACAGCAAGGTTGCTGCGATGACTAGACTCAGTTTACAGCTCAGGAACCTGAGAGCTTCAGTCATTTCTTCAGTGTCACCCAGGAAGTAGTGACCGATGGCTAGGTCTGTCCAGTTCTAAAGACTCTAAAATTAGTTGTTATGCTATTATTCCACCTTTCCAGCTATGAATCTGAAAATCCAGTCTCATTCAACACTACTTTTCTCCTCATCCATTTTAAACAAACAAGTAAACCCCCCCCCCCCCCCCCCCCCCGCCAAAAAAAAAAAAATCCAGGACATGGTTTTACCCCCAGTTTAACATTTGCTCATGCATTTTAATCGAGCTCCACTACGACAAAGGAGCGTAGGGGTTCCAAGTACAGCCGGTACCTTCCTCCACATGCAGAACCATTGCATCACCTAGCCACCTGCTCTGTTCTGTCTGTGCGATCACAGACACAGCCAGACACCCCGCTGTTCCTTCCCCTCCTCCCTCTTTGCATTTCAAGAGTTTCAGGGTTCCAGCAGGCAGGAGCTCATCCCTCCCACCAGGTGGAGGGAAGGTCACCAGCCCATGTCTCCCAAATGGTGGAAGTGAGGTACGGGGAGAGGAACAGTTTTCAAAAGGTCATACTGAGGTGGGAGAGGAACCCTGGAGGCCTGGGTACCCCTCCCACCAGGCCCACCTGCCTCCACCTCTGCTTCTCCTGTTGGTTTTCCAGATGAAAGATCCAGCCACCAGGCGCAGGGAAGAGGGGTTGGAGCTTCTGATGGTAATGGTTAGCACTGAGGGAAACTTGGAAAAGCAAATGATTGACGAAGCAAAGCAGGACTAAAAATATTTCCCAGTGATCTGATTTTCTAAGTTGGCTTAGAAAGAATTCAGCTCCCCCTCCTCCTTCAAAACTAATCTCTAGCAAAAGAAGGAAGCTTGAAGAAATTCCTCAATTTAGAAAATTTTACATACATAAAAACCTACATTGAATATGGCTAGATTTCCATCTTAGAAGCTGGTTTTCTGATAGGCATAGAATTAAGATGCTTTCATTTAGGAAGATAGGATAAAATCTTTATCTTACTAATCCCTGATGTCCTAAACCTCTGTTATTTTCCTTCCTTCCTTCCGTGTGTCCTACATACCTAAGTATGGTTCTGTTAATTTTTTGTTACTTGATATTTTTCTTTAAAGTGATAATTTTTAAAAAAGCATAAATGTTTTCTTTAGTGTGTTTCCAGGAGGCTCATAATAAAATTTTCTAATACACATTAAACAGAAATAGAATGTGTATTTACTTTTGATTAAAGTAAAACTTGCTTGTTCATACAACCTGAAACCATCTCTCACATACCACCAGGAGTGCGCTTTCTAGTTTTTAGACACTTTCTCTAACTCAGACTGGGGCAATTCATAGGATGTTCTGCAAGTCCTAAGGAAACATATTAGGGGTCATGGAACAGTTGTGGTCTCTGACGGATGTTATACATACATAATACATAGATGTGTGTGCATCTTCTTTGATCTTTTGACTTCAGTACTGACTGTTGTTACAGTCAGACATCTTCTTTCACTCAAGCAGACAGTTGGATGTAGGAAGTAAATCGTGCTGCCCCTGGAGACCAGGTGCTGTTTTTCCTATTGGCTGAGAAGGAACATCATTTGTCAGCTCAGAATTCCTTTCCATATGTATTTATTCTACCAAACATATAGATAATGTGGCTGGTTCTTAAATATAATTTTATGGGA
>VMDR010036786.1:0-10405 GCA_007922815.1 Macrotus californicus | reverse complement strand
TTCAGGAAAATGCTATGGATCAATATATATATATATATATATATATATATATATATGAAAAAAACTTTTCTGTAAATAGTCACCCTATTGTAGAGTTTTATTCTTCCTCTTAAAAGTAAAATCATTATTTCTGGTCACTCCTTAAAATTTTGCCTTAACTACTATGGCATTGCCATTACTAATTTAGTTTTTCCCTTCTGAAAATTACATTCACAAAATTTTGCATTAAAAAAAATATATATATATGAGACCTGTCCAGAAGGTACCCAGCCATGTACTATGAAAAATAGAGGCATTTATTGAAGAAGATACAAGAAACATTGTACATAAGACAATGACACCTCAGTCCCCTTCAAAGTAGGTACCTTGGGCCCTCACACAGTTCTCCCAATCACGATCAGTTGCTCATAGCATTTTCCTGAATCTCACTGATAGTCTGAAATCTCTTCCTTTGAAAGGTGGTTTTAGTTTTTAGAAAGGACAAAGTCACAGGGCACCAAATCTGGGCTGGAGGGGGGCTGAGCCATTTGGGTGATTTGATGTTTCACCAAAGAGCTCTGCACAACATATGATGCATGAGTGGTTCTGTTGTTGTGATGAAGCTGCCAATCAGCAGTTGCCCATAGCTGTGGACTTCTGAATCATCCAAATAGTTTGTGTGCAGGACTGTTCAAGCTTAACACAAAATTTGATTCAGATTTGTTGCTCTACTCAGTCATTTTTAATGCAATGGCCACACAGTACATGTGCTCACTCAGTGGAGTCTACCACCCCCACTGACGAGTACAGTGAAGTCGTCATTGTTTACACATGCTCATTCCAGTCCACTCTCCTTGGCTGACAGCTTACACTGATGTGGCGTAAACTGTTCCCGTTATATTAACAATGGCTGGACTTTTTCCCCACAGACCTCATACATAAGGCTCCTACCTTGATCATATGATGAACCAGTTAATTAAAAATATATTGACTATTATTTGTCCATAAAAGAAATTAAGTACAAATCCAAATGAGACTTGTGCTCCTTAGTGACTTTCAAGTCAAGCGATATCATTTTAGACCTCTTCCAAGGATGGAGTGCCATTGGACTCCATTCAGAAAATGATTTATGGCATAGAAAATATTCCATTTATTATGCTGAGTTCATACAATCGCTCAGAACAAAATATTTTAAAATTTTTACATAGTATCCTAAGGCCACACAGTTTTAAATGATCTCAAATATTATTTATAAGATACACTTGATTAATTTACATTTGTATGAAAAGGTAAGTTAAAGAAATGAAGGAGGTGTCTCACATTTCCTGAACTGTTATAGGATCTATTTCCATTCAAAATACACCAAAAAATGTTCTATGCAAAAGAAAATAAGCATTTAGATAGTAAGAAAATTAGTGTGAGGGGGTATCTCTCAAGTGACAGAACTGTAGTATGTTGCCTATAAGACATGAAATTGTAAGTTTTTTTTTTCTTTAAATCTCCCTTGATACCGTCTCTCTCTGGGCCTCTGAGCGAGTACAAGAGGCCACACACGTTATGGCTGAGTGTTCAAGTTTCTACTTCGTAGTCAGAAGCTAAGAGAATTAACGTTATGATTAGTTAAGATTTTCTAGCTCTTTAGAGCAAATAGCTGTTGCTGATGTAAGAGGTGTGGTAGACAAGCCAACCCACAGACCTGTTCACCACGGTCACAGGGAAAGGAAGATTACACAGAAAAAAAATGTGCTCTGAGGTGTAGCACTTTCCTCAGGATGTTTTTTTCTTTCCTGTCATTAAAGCTACTACTAGACCTTAAGGTTTCATAAAGAGCCAGTCATATTGATAAAGCTGATGAAATATGTAAGCGCTATATTAGCTAGCATTCTTAACCACAGATTTTAATAACCAATCCTGCTAAAAATGCATTACTGCACACATTCATAACATTTCCTCAGAAAGAAAAAAACGACATGTGTCTTATGGAATACCTATAGCATGTAATACATGATCCTAGAGGACATTGTGGGGGTGTTATTAAGATAATTGTTTGTGTTTTAAAAAGACAGATACTTTTAAAATTCCGTGTTCTTTTTTGCTCTTCCTTGAATGTTGGTTTTTGCTAGTCAGAGAGAGAAAACTCATGGTGAGTCAGGGGTAACAAATCAAAATATGCTAAAACACAAAGCAAACTGAGTTAGAGTAAGCATTTCTGAGTGCCCAAACAAGTCAATTTAAAGAAGTAACAAACATCCACAGGGAGTTTCAGGTAACAGTAATTCAATTATCGTATCTCGATTAGGGAAAACAAAAAGCACCTTACCCTGGATTTTAAGTAAAAATTTTTCAGAGTAAACTAATCCAGTTGTCTGAGGAAAAATATAATTATTAGTGATGGACTACAACCCGTACACCCACAGTGTTACATTTTCTAATGATTTGATGAGGAATATTTTATTTGAGGAAGATTAAAATGATCCCCTGAACTTTGCTGTATTGTTTTTCCTTTATTGGCCAATTCCACATTAGAACCGATCACTTTACCAGGACATATTGATCATTAGCACAGCTCACCATTTTCCTCCATTTCATTTTTTTTAGTGTACATCATAGAATTGTACTTCCCCATCCTCTCTGGACGTTAGGTGTGCCCACGAGCCTGGGACTAGAGTGAGGTGGATGAAGTTAACTTCTTTTTGTGAAACTTAGGCGGATAAGGAGGAAAAAACTCAGCAATAAAGATAAGCAATATTTTAATGCGATATTCAAAGAATCAAAATTAATGCAAAGATCCATGATCAAAATATCAAAATGAAAATAAAGATAGGGTAATAATATTGATTTTTTATTTTTGCTCACAGGCTGCAATATTGCTTTGTTTGGCTCTGCGTGGTCTCTAATCATAATATATGAACTGGAAACCATGCTCACGGGGAGAAATTTGTTATTAGTTACGCATGTATAACAAAAATCATTAAAAGTACTATCTCACTACCAAAGTTGTACAATAACATTCAATCCCATTGAATTATAACTAAAAGAGCTGACAACTCAGCGGATTGCTACATTACTGCTATCTCTGTATACAATTGTTTGCGAACAGAGAACTTTATGAAGAAAATATTATGTTTATCAAGCAGAAAATTCTCATTTACAGTTGAGGACTTACAGGTCAGGCACTTGTTTATTCAGACTACACACATGTGCCACACAGGAATGTTTCCGTCAACAGCAAATCACATATGTGATGGTGGTCCCATACGATTGTAGTGGAGCTGAAAATTCCTGTCACCTAGTGACAGCGCAGCTGTAGTAATGTCGTAGCTCCGTGCAGGCTCATGTGTTTGTGTTGGTGGTGGTGTGAACAAACCTGTTGTGTTGTATGACAGCACGGCACATGCCATCATGTACAGTACATAGTGCTCAATAGGGATAACAAACATGTCTCTGACTTAGGTATTTACTATACTGTACTGTTTTATCATTATTTCGGAGTGTGCACTTTCACTTACGCTACAAAAAGAGTCCGCTGCGAGACACGATGCAGTGGTACACCTCCAGCAGTCTCGTACATCTCGTATTTACTGCCTATCTTGATTGCATCCTTTTCCTTGTGCTTGATTATATCTCAGGTTATTTTGGCCCCTCAGTGTTGGAAATCCACTGCTATAGTTGTCAGGATGGGGCCACCTCAAGTGATTGACCTGGAATGAAATTTGAAGTGATTAAAGACTGCGGTAGTTATTGCTCTCCAGTCAGGCACGTCTCATTTCACCATAGCTACAATCTTGGGTGAAAAAAGTGGCGGAAACTGTTCAAAGGATCTGATTCATTGACAGCAACAAGACCAACAAAAATTTGAGAAGGGCCTATGTCAGACATGGAGAAACTTCTAATGACGTGGACTAAAGACCAGACACAGAAGTGTGTCCCTCTCAGCACCGTGAGGATCACAGCCAGAGCAAAATGTTTGCTTGCAAAGTTGAAAGAAAAACCTGGATTCAACTACGACGTTGAATTTACTGCTAGCTCTGGGTGATTTAAATGATTCAGGAATTTTATTTGTTACATCATATGAAAATGAGTAGTTTATCTGGGAGTACTGATGTGAAGGCAGCAGAAGAATTTTTGGAAACTCTAATAAACTGATTGTGGAGGAAAATTACCTGCCATAGCAAATGTTCAATCTTGCTATTGAATATTACTGTTTCAATATTGATGAAAACTCCCTACTATGGAAGCAAATGCTTGAAAGGACTTTCATATATTAAGAGGCCAAGTCAATGTCAGGTTTTAAGGCTTTTAAACACAAGTTAACAGTATTGCTTGAGGGCAATGTTGCAACTACAAACTGAAACCCTTGTGATCTGGCACAGTCAAATGAGTGGATGGAAAAACTGTGGTACATTTGCACGATGGAATACTACGCAGCAGAAAGAAAGAAGCTCCTATCCTTCATGGCAGCATGGATGGACCTGGAGAGCATTATGCTAGGTGAAATAAGCCGAGATGTGAAAGATAAATACCGTATGATCTCACCTATAAGTGGAACCTAATCAACAAAACAAATAAGCAAACAAAATATAACCAGAGACATTGAAATAAGAACAAACTGACAGTAACCAGAGGGGAGGTGGGAGGATAATGGGGAGAAAAGCGTGGAGGGTTGCCAAGGAACATGCATGAAGGACATGTGAACAAAGCCAAAAGCGAGTGGGACCAAGAATGGAGTTGGGGATGGCTGGGGTGGGGGCTGCAGTGGGGGGAAAACGGAGACAACTGTCCTTGAACAACAATAATCAAAACAGGGCCTTCATGCATAGCAGTGAGCACACACTGTCAGTGTACTACAGGAGCAGTAGGAGGTCACGGATGGCCCAGCTCCTGTTCCAGGATGCCCTCCTGAATTGCTGGGCTAGGAAAATAAAGAATTATTATTTGAAGAATAACATACCCTTCAAGATTTTGCTTATTATTTGTAATGTTCCCAGACGTCCTCTTTTATTGATGGTCTTTATCTCAATATCAAATGGTGTTTCTTCTTCCAAACACCACCTCTTTAGTCCAATCAATAGACTGAGGAGTTAAAGCAGCTTTTAAGACCATCCCATGAAAAGGATCTTTGACCAGACTATTGCTGCCATGGAAGAAGACACTGAGAAGACGCTGATGCAAGTCTGGAGGGATTGTAGCATCTGTGACTGCATAAAGAACCTCACTGGAGCTTAGGGTGAGGTCAACAAGAAGTATATGAATGGCATCTGAAAGAAGTCATTCAACAGGCTTATCCATAACTACAAAAGATTTTCCAAGGATAAGGAAGATGGGAAAATCAACAAGGCTGTGTGGAGATGGTAAACAACTTTGGCCTGGGTGTGGATGATGATGATGACATTGAGAAGTTCTTAGAGGTGCTTCCTGGGGAGCTGACTAAAGAAGAGTTGTTGAAACTGGATCAGGAATGCATAGCTGAAGAAGAGATGAGAAAAGAGGAAACTGTGGGAGATAAAAAAAGAAGAAGAAGAAACTCCAAGAAAATTCACAGTGAAGGGTTTAGCAGAAGCTTTTGTAGATCTCAACAAGGTCTTTCAAAAGTTTCAAAACCTGGACCTCAAAAGGTTTTTATTAATAGGGAAGAATGTCTATGGGGCATTGTCTTCTTCCAAGCAAATCTATGATAAAATGAGAAAAATAAAAGCAAACCGCCATGGATACATTTCTGGAAAGAGTGACTCCTTCTCAAGAGCTTCAGGCAAGTCTTCTGCAGGTGTTACAGAAGGTGCCATTACCACCGGAGATGACAGCTGAAATGTGTTGTTGCCCCGAAGATCTTCCAGTGAGACAAGACAGTGATACTGATGACCATGACCCCTTCTAGTCTAGTGTGCATGTTTGTGCCCTAGTTCTAAGTTAGAAAATTTAAAAATAAAATAGGAAGCCTAAAAAATAAGAATATAAGGATATAAAAAAGGAAATCATTTTTGGACAGTTGTACAGTGTTTTTGTGTTTTAAGCTAAGTGTTATTTTAAAAAAATCAGAAGAAATTTAAAAGTTCATAATTTATCAAATAAAAATATTATAGTAACCTGAGGTTATTATTAGAGAAAAAAGCTATTCTTTAAAAAGTTTAGTATAGCTTCAGTGTACAGTGCCTACAAAGTCTGTAGTGATGTACAGGAATGTCTTAAATCTCCACATTTACTCATTGCTCACTCACTGACTCACCCAGAGAAAATCCCAGTTCTGCCAACTCCATTCATGACAAATGCCTGAAAAGGTGTACTTTATCTTTTAGACCATATTTTTACTGTAACTTTTTTATGCATAGGTATATCTAGATACACAAATACTTTCCATTGTGTTGCAATCACCTACAGAATTCAGGACAGTAGCATGCTGTACAGGTTTGTAGCTAGGAGCAATAGGCTTTACCATATAGCCTTAGTGTGTATTTGGCTATGCATCTGGGTTTGTGTAAGTGCACTTTATGATGTTTGCACAATGACAAAATTACCTAATGACACACTTCAAAAGATATATCCCCATATGAAGCAACACATGGCTATGTACAGATTTATTTTATGAATTAAGAAATGAGAACCAAGCAGAGACATGGAAATAAAAAACAAGTGGACAATAATCAGCGAAGAGAGGGGAGGGAGATAACAGGGGAAAGAAGGGGAAGGGGTGTCAAGGAACCTGTATAAAGGACCCATGGAAAAAGGCAAAGAAAGAGGTGGGATTGAGGATGGGAGGTGGGGGTGGGTGGGGCAGGGAAGAGTGGTGGTGGGAAATTGGAGACAACTGTGCTTGAACAACAATAAAAAAAATACAAAAATAAAAATAAAATGAGCATCTGCCAAATTCATTGAAAACTTTTCTAAATGTACAATGGGATTACCAGAAAAGTCCTTACCTTTAAAACACTACAGCCTTCTTGGAAAAAAGTACACTCAATATCTTTCTCAAAATGATTGAGTTCCAAGAATTTAATAAGTCAGTTGTTTCTAATTCAAAGTGCATTTCTCCATAGTTACACAGTTATTAAAATAGTTGGTTTCTGAAGCTGTATATTAAACCCAATTAAAACAAAGCAATTCAAATAGAAAAATTACTAGTGTACACTCAGATTTGATTCTTCTTTACCTTCTTGGCATGCAAGAAGAATACACAACCCAGCTCTCTTAAAAAAATGTGAGATCATATGAAAAATTTAGATCGATGAAATGTAAGCATAAGTGATGTTTGGAAGTGGTAGGATCTCATAAAATGTACATTTACCATTTGTGTTGCTGGTAGGTTGGGGAATCCCTCAGATAAGCCATGCAGTGTGCAGAAAAATACATAAATGGACTGTAGAGAAAGCTTCTTGGTCAAAATACCTGACAGTAGTAACTTTTAGACCGAAGAAAAGATAGTACCCTACACACAAAAGCAGGCTGGAGCTCACAAGCAAGAAACTCAGATGAGTTGCCTACAAAGTGGTACAAACCAACCCTTTGGAGCTGGTGCTTTTTAAGACTGAATGTAAAATATGACAGAACTGATAAGCATAAGGAGAAAACATGCTGGGGAGCATCATAAATATGTGTTGCAGAAGTCATATTATGTTTATGTTTTCTAGTTCTTAGGTTTATTACACAGGATCTGGCAGAAGTAATGCCTGCTTGAGTGTGCTTGGTAGGGTTATAATATGGGTAGAAATAACTTATAGTTTTAATTCTAACATTTCACCTAAAATGTCATATGGTATGCTTGAGTGTGATATTGTTATATTACAGAATTACATGCTCATGATTTTGTAATAAAAAGGGGACATTATTTGTGCCGGGCCCTGTATTTTTTTAAATGCTAACAGCCAGCTTAGCCCTTTGAAATTTCTAGTCTGTTTTACCCGTTGTAAATGAAATCAGGAGAAGGACATACACTGAAGTGTCAGCTGTGTTGTTGAAAGGAAGCTGAGCACCCCTGCTTGTGTCGGGGTGCATTGTGTTGTCCGTGGGAACTGAAGCACAGGAAAGTCAAATTGAGAGCTGGTTGAAAGCTCCGTGGGGAGATTATTCTTTGAGCGGTAAACGTGGGAGCTCTGTGTTCTGTTTTTCAGAGGGAGCATGTTTCCTAATTGGGCACCTCAAGTTAAGGAGAAGGCTGATTTGAGCATACTCCAAGATTTTGCTCCTAAGTGACAAGAAGAATGACAGCAGCATTGACAGCACAGAAGATTGGAGGACATTAAATGGAAGAGGGAGCATTCTGATTTGGATAGATAGAGTTGGAAGTCAAGGTGAGATAACTTATTGAATACTTGATTATATGCCAGTGTTGCCTGTAGTGTGTGCCTAGGTTTCCTTAACAAATTCTGGAGTGAAAAATGGGACTCCAGTTCAAAATACTTTAATATTTAATAACATGTGCAATGCTCCATGATGAGACCAAGAACATAGATAAATAACTATGAGTGTTTCCCATGCTTCACTGGGAATATAATAATTGAGTTTTATCTGAAATAATGACCAGAAATTTTCCCTAGAAACTAGCATAGAAGAAAGGAAAAGCTATCCAAACATAGGAAACAGCAAAGCTATAAGTGTATTAAGTCACAAACTATATTTGGTGAACTGACAGTAGTTTGGTAGAGTGAGAAGATGAAAGGGAATAATAAAAGATGATGTTGTAGAACATCATTTTCAACATCATAAAGATTGTCTGGGCCGTGATAGAGTTTGGGTTTTATTTGGTAAGTACTGGAGAGTCATTACACGTTTTTAAGAAGAACAGTAATTGATCCACTTTATGTTTTAGAAAGATCAATCTGACATAGTATTAGAATGAATTATAGGAAGACAAGACTTAGAGAGACCTTATATGAGGCTTTTAAAATAGTTTGGGTGAAAATGCTAAGAACCCAAAAATGCTAAGAACCTGATAATTGCATCAAAGAGGATGAATGGAGGGAATAGACACCAAATGTATTGAGAACACAAACCCTGTCTATTCTGATAACACCATGCCTTGTTGTGTTAACTAACTTGGCGTTGTTTAGGATGGGCTAGAATGCAAAGGAGTAGATATAACACCTGAACCAAGGACATTATCTAGAATTACATAATTTTTCTGAGGTGGCAATGATTCTGTTTCACTAGCCACTTACAGGACGGAGAAGAGTGCCTACTGATCAGTGACATGTACTGATCGTTCTCATAGACAACGGTCAACTTGCACTCCATGCCTTCCAGACTTTGCACAATCAGAGACACAAGGATTCATTCGTACTTCAGAACTGAGAGGGGGAAGATTAGTTTTAGTATAGCTAATTAAAATACGAAGAGAATTAATAGATCTGAATGATGAGGTCCTTGTTTGAAGGAATACAGAGTTTCTTTTCAGTTTGTGCTTTGAAAACTAAGTAAAGTTGTTACCAAATAGCCACGTGGAGTTTGGCTGTCTGCCACCCACAAATTCTGGAGGCAGAAGTTCGGTGAAAAAGGAAAGGAGTCTTTTACTTAAAGCCTACACAGTTTTGGAAGAATAATGGGCTTCTGCCTCAAAGTCCATTCCTTTCAAAATGTCCAAAGACAAATAACCCCCCTACCCTTTGCCAGATTAGCTTAAGGCCATGGCCTGGAATTGCTTCTCCGACTTAAAAATACTGTCTTTAGGGATATACAAGTGGCTGTGGCATGATTAACCAGGCGACTTACCTGGTTTCCATTCATAGTCTGGCTCCAGCTGTCTTTTGAAGCCTGTGCATTGTCTGAGTCTTGTTTGTTGTGTGCTGCTCCTCTTTCCAGATGTTAGTCATCTGCCAGCCCAGCATCTGCACCTGAGCCTCGTCCCTCAGGCCATTGGCTCTTGCTGGTGTGTCCCTGTGCCTTGCTGAGCAGGCTGTGCAGTACAGCTCCAGTCGCCTGCTTATGGCCACTTCTAGTGGGGAGGAGTACATGAGTGCTGCCAGACCACATGGCCCACAGGGTCCCCAGCCCCCGACAGAGCTGATGAGGGAAAGGGGAAAAAAGGGCCAAGTCTCCATGCGCCCTCCTTTAAATTTCCCACCCCCAAATCCTGTGTACTGTGAAAGCATCCTGTTTCCTAGCCAGTCTGTTGTGCTAGATTGGCACATGTCAGCCTGCATAGAGTCTCTGCTCTGTCTTCAGGTGCCGTGCGTAATCAGGAAGCAAGTAGGAAGGTTTTGCCTTGATCAGGGGCGCAGTGTCTCTGTCCTAGGCCAACAGGGGGCATCTTGTTGGTTTGTTTATCTTCACCTGGGGGGATGGAGTCACATGCCAGCTATGGCTTCAGGCCACCCTCTTGGGGTTCCCTGCAACCCCTCCCTCACTTCAGGGAGTCAGTCTTTCAGGCCACTTTGGGGATCCCTGCCCTCTGCCCAGTGATCTACCCAGATTCTCCCATTACACAGTGAGTTTTTCC
>VMDR010036785.1:0-10416 GCA_007922815.1 Macrotus californicus | reverse complement strand
TTTATTTTAAATGACATAGAACTTGCATCATGAAAGACAAAATAGCTTCTCTACAGCCTTTCTGATCACCTTTTTCTCTTTTAATTTGTGTTTTGTTTATGAGGTTTCTTTTTTGGTATCCGAGGCACATGCTTATTCTATTACTTGAGTAAATTCAGCAGCGCTCAAGAAAGTTTTTGCATGTTGTTTCAGTATTTTTAGCACTCTTTGTTTAAAAAGTAAAACAAAACAAAAACTATTTTTTTAACTTTTGAATATCCAAAATGCTTGAGCTTTATTTCAGTAATAGACACTAAAGCTACCATTCACTGAATGCATATTACACATTGATCTATGTAGAACATTTTCTCCCATTTTCATACTTAATTTTCCCAACTCCTAAAGCAGGTTTATCATAATTTTCATTTTACAGGTAAGGAAACTGAGAATCAAAGAAGTTAACCGCTTTGCCCAAGGTCGCATAGCTGGTATAGTAAGGGTCCAAGCAGGAGTTAAACCCATTTCTCCGAAACGCTGGGACCCAAGCTCTCACTCAGCAAATGAGCAGCACTGTTTCTGTCCGACACTCTGCCTCTGCGGACTTCACCTAAACTAGACAGCGCCCTGACCACTGCGCCACCTTGTCCCCACTTGCTTTCTTCTCTCAAGGGTGCCTTTTATTCTGTTCTCTTCCTCTTCTTAGCAATCGGTTTCCCTGCCTCATAACACAAGGCCGAATTCATCATCTTTTTGTCAAGAGTCATTACCTGATTTCCAAGTTAATTGAAAACAAATCATTTTCTCAGGATTTTTTTTAAAGACTAATGCAGAACTATAATTTTCTTAATCATACAGTTGAAGTTTACTGTTTGCAGAGAATCCGGTGGTGGTAAGCAATCACTTGCTGGTCTCTGCTCTGTAAAAATGTGGCAGGTTATTTTTAATTGTATTTTTATGAATAATAAAATGATATATTTTTAAAACTCTTCATATATATTAATTAGTGAAATAATTGTCAGTCATATTGCACAGACTTATTTGTGATTATAACTAGTTTTTATTTATTTTTCCAATGACACTGGTACCACCTGTGTCCTCACAAAAAATTTCCACTGCAGTTTTTGAGAACTAAACTAACTACTCATGTTTGAGCAGATAATCCATGGAGGAAGGAGGTTCCATTTTGAAACAAAATGCTATTCAGTTATTAACCAAGTTATTTACTTTTTATTTCAAAAGCAGCTGCTAATCGTGAGTACCGAACAAATGTGTGTGATTTTCTGTGCCAGGATTTGACGTTGTTTTCAAGCACTGTAATATGGGATGGATGGCTAGGAACAATAATATATTAGAGTTTCTGTTTAACTCTTTTTCGAAACTGAACTGTATCTCCTTTTGTTAATTTTCCCCTGTGTTGTAATGAACATTTGCCAGCTTTCAGTATTGTATTGGTCCAAATGTAAGATTATATGTTCATTTTATATTATTTTTTCTTCCTTGCTGCATGCTCTACACATGCAATCCTTAAGGGTTTATTTTTCAAGATGTGCACTTGTAAGACTTGTTAACAATAAGATAGAAAATTGAGCAAGTTTATACCATAATACTGTAAAAAAAAGAATCTGTTCTGTTCCGTATTTCATCCATGAAAATTCTGCAGTACAGGCAGTTTCAAGGAATAAATAAAAAAGTAATGTAAACCATTGAAAAAAATAATCTCAAAGCACACACTTTTACCCAGTTCACTCAGGGCGTGTCGTTCCCCAGCAGGCTCAGAAAAACCAAGTCCCTCCTGCACGTGCCTGCTTCTGTAGCTACTGCCTTCATCAGCTCAGGCTGCTCTAATAAAATGCAGTAATGTAGGTGGCTTATCAACATCTAAAATTCATTCGCTCATAGTTGTGGAGGCTGGAAATCTGAGGTAACGGTGCTAGCATGGTCTGGTTCTGGTGAGATCCTTCTTCCAGGTTGTATTAGAACGCGGACTTCTCCTTGCATCCTCACATGAAGGACTATGGAGAAGCTAGCTCTCCGGCCCCTTCTTAAAAAGGCACAAATCTCCTTCAGGAAGGTTCACTTTTCATGACCTAATTACCTACGAAATGCCTCACCTACAAATACCACCACATTAGATATTAGATTTCAACATATGACATTGGAGGGAAGGGCACATTCAGTCCATAAGAGTTGCCCTAGCAAGTTGACTATCAGCGTCTAAGACTGGGAAACCAGCAGTTTTTTTCAAAAATGTATCATAGGATTGTACACTCGAAACCAATATTATTTTATTAACCGATGTCACTTCAATACATTTAATTTTAAAAGAAGGAAAAAATGTGGTTTTAATTGTCTTTGCCTTTAACTCTCCCTTGGTATGATCACAGTAGCAAGGATTTGTCATGAAAGTTTTTTCAGTAATTTGTTAACTTTATAGCATTGATAGACAACTTGCCTTATAAGTAACACGTGCGATCATGAACTTACCACTTTATATTCCCTGTCAGTAGTGACAGATGATTTTCCTCTCCTCAAATTAGGCAACTATTCTAGCAACTCAAAGTAATTTCTGTGAAATGATTGACATGTGGAAAGTGATATATCTCTTTCATTAAAAAGACTCATGTTAGGAGAAAAGAGGCAACTGTGTTCTGATAAAACGAAAGGAAGAATTCTACATCGATAACCCTGAGGAAGGAAGCCAATAACAGTGATTCTCCTTCCATCTCATTAACATTATTATAAATTGTGAGAATAATAAGGTCATTTTTATATTAGGTCTTCAGAATAAAGACCGTTGAAGTAATTTTTAAAATGCAACATATAGAATGCGACATATGAAATTAAGAAACTTTTGCAAATGTTAGATATGGGTTGAAAGAAAATAATTCATCCTATTCACCCGGAAGATATTCAGTCATTTTCATCTTGTTTTGTGTTAAATAATGTTTAAAAGAAATATTGAAAATCTGAAAGAGGATTCAGCAAAAAAGATTTAAATAAGGACTTTCCATGTTTTTAATTTATACACACCTTTAAATAGAATAATTTTGAAGCATTAATGTGTTTAGCCCATGCAGGTGCCACAAAAGTTAGACATGGGTATGAAGAAATGCAATGTGTTGGGACGTGAGGATTAGACACAATGTGTCACAGACAGTGTGACTTAACGAGGATGTTTGTTTCCTTCCCTTTTATTTCTGTGAAGATAACTTCCCATCTCAGAATACATGTGGTTGATACATATTTTTAAACAGGCTGAAATTAATTATTCTTTGTTCTTATGAAGTGCCTTTCTTTTGAGGACCTGCAACAGGCATGTAGGTCTAGGACTAAAAGATGCTCACACTTTCCTCAAAACAGATGCTCATTGTGTTAATATTTCATTTCATACTGAATACATAAAAAATACTGAAGCATATTATTCAGACATAAGGGAAACTAAACAAAAGCAGCTAGGAGGGGAAATTACACACACTATATTTTGACACACACAGGTGAGTATATACACGTAGAAAAAAGAAAAGATTCTGGATCACCAGTGTAAAAGTTCACAAAAGACAATCTCCAATACTTTTTTCTCCTTTCTTCTCTTTTACATGGAAGCAATTTCTATAGTGTCCAGTAAGTTTATTTTAACAACAGAGCTGCCTTTAAAATTTTCAGTCTGCATTTATTTTATTTCCTTTTCTAAATTAAAAACACTAATCATCTGCACCCCTCACCTAAGACTTTAGCCGGATACAACTTTAAAGCAGGCATCCAGGCCATCACATACCACTGTTAAACTGTTGTTATGATTTATCTTCTGAGGTAGAACATGTGTATGTCCTGCATCATCTATGGAACCATGAGCTGCTTGGTGTGAAAACCAATCTCTTATCTTTTAATATTTACAATAGACCTAGCAGGGTACCACAGTACTGTTAATTTAAAAACTGCATTGTGTTTTGTTCATGAATAGGAGACCACGAAATTCAAGACTAAATAAATCAAGTTGCATTTTCACAATTTTTTTTCTCCTGACACAAAAATGCTTGAGTTGTATTACCCATCCATCTAAATAGTAAACTATAAAAGTTTGGATAGTTACCTGGCTGATGTGGCTCAGTGGATTGAGTGCCAGCCTGCAAACCAAAGGGTCACAGGTTGGATTCCCAGTCAGGACACATGCTTGGGGTGGGCCAAGTCCCCAGTACAGGGCACTTGAGAGGCAACCACACATTGATGTTTCTCTCCCTCCCTATCTCCCTCCCTTCCCCTCTCTCTAAAAAATAAAAAATAAAAAAATATTTTTACAAAGTTTGGATATTAAAACCTATAAGAACCTAGACTTATCTGTTTTGTTCCTTGTTCAAATAATGTGAGGTAAAAGAATTCTAAAAATAATCTATGAAAAAAGTCAAAATATAAAGACTGAGGAGTAGATCACATAGTAACAGGATTTGCCAATTCTCATCCTTCTTTATAAGGCTTTTTTTTTTACTTTCATATGTCAGAAAGCTTATAACATTAAAATTTAACCAATAAAAGTTTCCTGGCAGAGCTTCAGTTATGAGGCCAATGATCTCGAAGAGGACAAGAGAACACTGCACCTCAGGGAGAAAAGAGGAGCATTTGGCGTAAGGCATTCAAGCAAACGATTAACTGTAATGAAAAGCATCAAGAAAAATGGAGTACACCTGAGCAGATCCGTACCCAGCTTGGGGGTCCTGCTGGGGAGCAGCTAACCTTACATTTCAGCCAAGATTCTTAATATAGATGATTTCCCTTTTAAATGACATTCTAAGGATACAGTATAAGCTTTAAAGGTATTATTCACCTGAAATGATGTTCAGTAACACAAACTGAAGTGTGCATAAGGAACCAAAAATGCTTTTTTTTGGAAGAGGTGGGTCTCAAATGGTGCCTCAGAGACCTCAAAGAAGGGGAAGAATATAGATTTCAAAAAGCCAAGAGAAATGGTTTGGGATGTGGTTATTACAGAAGCCAATGAGGACTGCAGGTGGTAACTGGAGCAAGGTCATGGCCTGTGAATGCGTAGGAAAGAGGACTGGATAGTAAGGGTGGAACTAGATGAAAGTAGAGGTCTTCCACTTGACGCAGTGGGAAAAGAGTACCGTTCATTTTTCATGAACCCAGAATCGGAATGATTTAACTGGACCTCCTTTATTCCAGCCCCTTTTTCATGTACAAATACTGAACTACATTTTTACTACTAAACTATTTCCATCGTAGAAATATTAGTACATATAGAAAAACAAATTGAGAAAATTTTAAAAATCTATAAACTTACCACCCAGGAGGTAAGCCACTTTTAGTTCTTAAGATATATGCTTCATACATGAAGCTGCCTTTCAAGAAAAGGTTGTGTTAAGTTGCAGGCTCTTAGCATGCTAATGAAGTGAACACTACACTTTGTTGTTTTTCTTCTTTTCTGTAAATTCTGAAATGGGAAGATAGATCATGGAGTCTTCCATAATAAATTACAAAATAAGAACATTTATTTTTTAAATATTTTATTCAACTTCCTACTTCGTTTAAATTTAAAATGATATATTAAATGTCAGCCCTCTTCTTGGAACCGGTGTTGATTTCAGTTTCGGGATTCATTCCTTCAATTAACAATTACTGAATACCCATTATGTGTTAGACCAGTAAACAAGATAGCCTGTCTTCAAAGAGCTCAAAGTCTTCATTTAAATCCGTTTCCACTTGAGATCTTTGTCAAACACATGTGACAATTTATGATAGAGCTAGGCTTTATTCTTCTCCAAGTGAAATAAACATTTTCAAATCTTCTAATTCCCAGGTCAATTTTATTCTCAGTACCTATGCTGACCTCTGTAAAACACATTAAATCCTCTCATTTGTTGAAGAGTGAGTATTCCATCTGTGCAGTGACCTTGCCCAGGCCAGGGTGGCCTGTGGGAGAGGCCAGTGTTGCAAAGCCAAGGCGGAGTGTGGTTTAGGGGAGTGCACAGCCCCCTGAAGAAAAAGGAGTGAGCCACTGAGTCTACGTGTCTGTTGGGTCTTGTCTACGGTAGGGAGCAAGTGGGGGTAGGCATATCTCCATAGCGATTTCAGACCTGCTTGCAGGTAGTGTGGGAGAGATTGACAGAGAATTGGAAATTAGGGATTCTCACTATTTCTTTATAGGAACATGGTTTCGGTTTTTATTTTGTTTGTCATTATTTTCCTACCTTGCTCATTTTTACAACTTTGTCCCAAACAGTCTCCAGTGCCCTGAGACACTTCATTTATTACACACTAATAGCACATCAAGGGATATTTTGCCACCTCTTTCTTGAGAAATTAAAGAATAGAAAGCATAGTATTCCCCAACTCCCTTTCTCTTCTTTAACTCAGTATTTATCTTCATCAGCTGCTCCACCCTTTCCTCCTCTCTTCTCCAAGGTGGCAAATCTCATCTGCCTTCATCTTTTCCAGGACTTCAGTGAAGATTATTTTTTCTCTCCCCTATGCTTTAACCTCCTTTTTCTCTACCACGCTTTCTTTTTGATCTATAGACATGATTGAGTCATGTCTATACTTAAAAAAAAAGAAATAAAATGAAGATTTTGCTTGTATTCTAGGCCATTGCCAGGCCCACTGCTCTGGACTTTTTCACAGGGCTGAGTGGTGCAGGAATGTAAGAAATGTACAATGGTGATCAGCGCTTACTTTGTGTGTAGAGAGGGTTGCCTTTCTGTGCTGGTTTTCACCTCCACATCCTGCCCCATCCTACAGTGCCCCTATCAGTCTTCACCTATAAAAACAGTAAATCCTGACCCTGGGATCCTCTTTCTTGGAATGTTCTTTATACTAGGAATTGAGACCATCATGGGGAGAAGTATTTATTTACTAAATCATCTATATCTATATCTATATCTATATCTATATCTATATCTATATCTATATCTATATCTATATCTAGATAGATAGATAGATAGATAGATACACAGACAGATGATAGGTATCTTTGCACTGCTGTTTCCTGACTGAATAGAAAGCCTAAGGAAAAATAATCCAAGGCTGAGTTTTAGCCTCATTTTCTTTCAACATGATCTGGGGCCAACTTTCATGGTCTAGATCAACACAACTTCTCTCTGTGTAATCACGAACCTGTTTCCTGCCTCTCTCCTTCCTTTCACTCCCAAAGGTCTTGAAAGGATAGTCCAAACTTACTGGGTCTACTCCCTTGACTCCTGTTTGCTACTCCATTCAATTCTTTCTACCTTTTCCCGTAAAACCTCTAATGATAATATACTTGCTGACATCATTAAAGGCCCCCACATTGCCAAATTAAATGACATTTTCTGTTCTTACTGTGCTTGACTTCTCTGTAGCATTTGGATTGGTTGACAGTTCCACAAGACATTAAATTCACTCCTTCTTTGGCGTCAATTTGTCTTCATTTTCTACCATCCTTCATTCTTCTTTGCTCTATTATCTTTTTATCCTTCCTTCTGAAATGCCAGTGTTTCTCAAGATTTTGTTTCTTCTGATTAACTTCTCACTCATATCCCTCTTGGGTGGCATCATTCATAATTTCAACTGCTGATGATTTACAAATCTAATTCTCTAGTTCCAACTTTTTTTCTAGCAGTATTGGATGTCAAAGTCTGGACCAGATATACTAAATTAATTGTTCCACAATGAGTGTTTATGGGCTATAGTGTGCTCCCCCAAAATTTATATGTTGATGCTCTAATCTTCAATGTGACTATATTCTATATTTGGAGATGGGGTCTTTATGGGGAAATTCAGGTTAAATAAGGAGATAAAGGTGGAGCTTTTACCCAACAGGACTGATATCCTTAGAAAAGAGGAAGAGGCACCAGGGATGCCCACCAGCAGAGGAAAGACCATGTGAGCACACAGTAAGAAGCTATCGTACCTCACCGTTTATCATATATAAAAATCAAAAATCAAAAACTGAGAGTCAACTCTTCTCTTTGCTCCCACATGTAACAAAGCAGGGAAGCTGCAGCACTGTGGTGAGAAATGCAGGCTCAGAAACTGTCTGTATTTAGACTTTAGCACTGCCATATGCCAGCTCTATGATATGGCAAATTATATAACCTTTAAGTCTTGGGTGTTAAAATGGCGTCGATAATAAAAATAACTATCTCATATGATTGTTATGAGAAATTGAGTTTCTAATAAAACATAATCATTTATTAATGTTAAGTATCATCATCTTCATCATCATCGCTAATTATCACTACATAAGGTCAGTTATACCTCATAATATTTTTGAATCTAGACATCTCTGTTTTTTTTTTCTGTTTCTGCTGTAATTATCAAGCACCCAATATAATTCACCTTGGGTATTCCATCTTTCTATAAAAAGGTCTTTCTGTCTTCTTTCAATCAATTAGTCTATCCCCTTCAATATTTCTTCAGAAAAGATGTCAGAGTTGTTTTGGGAGGGAAATCTGGGTACATTCTCTTTATTTTCTTTTTCCTTTAAGAAATATTTTATTTATTTATTTTTCGAAATGGGAGAAGGGAGGGAGAAATTGAGGGAGAGAAATATCGATGCGTGAAACATCAATTGGTTGTTTCTTGTACACCCTCAAATGGAGATCTGGCCCGAAACCCAGGCATGTGGCCAGACGGGGAATTGAATGGCAACCTTTTGCCCAGGATGCCCAACCCACTGAGCCACAACAGTCAGGGCTCTGCTTATTTTCTTTTAATGCTTCTACTGCTTGTGAGAGAAAGTAATCTGACTCTCTTAGCATTGTATTCTAGATTTTTAGAAATCTCATTCCTACAATAGCATGTCAAACACCTGTAGACACTGACACAAGATCATTTCACAGACCACACTGTGCTCATTTTATTTGAATATCATCCTTTTTTCTATTCCCTACTAGCATTAGTAGTTGTTTACCAACAGCCTTTCCACGTTTCTCCATCTAGAAAATAATAACTCATCCTTCAAAATTCAGTTGAAATGTCAATTCTCAGTGAAAAATGTTGCCATCACATTTAAAGACTTCTTTTACTTCATGTTTATTCACCTACATTTAATCTTTTTAAAAAGAAAAATACCACTCTCTAGTTCCATCTATGCTGTTGGGAAGGGTAGGAACTCCTTTCTTTTTGCTGTGTAGTATTCCATTGTGTAAATGTACCAGAGTTTGTTTGTTTGTTTGTTTGTTTATCCACTCACTTACTGATGGGCAATTAGGTTGAACATTATGCTAAGTGAAATAAGCCAGGAGGTGAAAGACAAATACCATATGATCTCACCTATAGGTGGAACCTAATCAACAAAACAAACAAGCAAAATAGAACCAGAGGCATTGAAATAAAGAACAAATTGACAGTAACCAGAGGAGAGTGGGGAGGAGGATAATGGGGGAAAGAAAGGGAAGGGTCATCAAGGAACATGTATAAAGGACCCAGGGACAAAGCCAAAGGGTGGAAGGATGAGCAGTGGGGTGGGTGGGGGGATGGAGGAAAGCGGTGGTGGGAAAATGGAGACAACTGTACTTGAACAACAATAAAAAATAAAAAGAAAAAACATATATGAAGTCAGAAATCATTAATTTAGCTATTTGTATTAAAACAAACCTATTTTAACTACAATTTTGTATTATTATCTAAGTGCAATTAGCATGTTTTTTAAAATTCTCCTCTGGCCATTTCTTTGACTTTTTAAATTCAAGTGTTTCTTCTATATAGATTTCTACATTTTTACATATCATAACAATGACTTCATGTAGTTTAAAACAGTCATGTTTGTAGAATGTAGGTTCTGTCCACATAGGTGTTGGCTTTAATAGGCCCTGGTGCCCACACCAGAGGCACACAGTAAAGAGGGACATCGACTCTGGAGTCATACCTTCTGAATTCAACTCCCAGTATTATTATTAGCAATTAACAGCTGAGTCAAAATGACCATTAGACTAGTCAAAGGATATAAAGGTCTTAAAAAAGTGGCAGACACATAGTTAAACCTCAATAAACAATGGCTAAGTACTTTAAACTCAGTGTAAAAGCCTTTGCTGCCACCATTTGACAACTCAAGCAATTTCTTCCATTTCTGGTTCAGACTCTCTTATACATAATTAATTGTACAAGCCCACTTGCCTGAAATTCATGGACACGTGATGCCTGCCCTTCATGGCCCACATATTGAATGGATATCCATGCCCAGGCCAACACTTACACGGAAGGAAATACAATAGACTGGATTCTTCCTCAAAGAATTGTCAAGTAATAGCATTGATTGAATTTATCCACTGGCTTCTTTTGTTCAGTATTGCTGTTACAGAAGTCTCTGGCAAAGAGACACACTTTAAGTGGATTCTTTGATCTTTGCAGGGCACGTGTCCTTGTGAAATAACTCAGCTACACATGTGTACAGTTTACAACCTGACATGCATGTGGTTCATTGAGAAGCAAAATTAAATTAAAGGTCTA
>VMDR010036784.1:0-10402 GCA_007922815.1 Macrotus californicus | reverse complement strand
GTAGTTGTATTGGAATGTCAAATAGCAGAAACCACATTTCTTCTTCTTGAGATAGTATAAAATACAGGATCTGTTAGAATCAGAAAGTGTATCAGAAATGCTTATAATCAGTATCTCTTACCTGTGGCATGTAGCATAAATGTATATTGGCCTGAAATTGACTGAAATTGCTTTGGGCCAAAACTTTGTGGAAGTAAATAGGATTCGAATGATAAATTAAATACTGGATTGAGAATGCTCTTTGCAAAAAATGAATTGTTCTTTAGGCAGACTTACTAGAATATCACATTGGATTTCCTTGAGCCCTGTAAATACTGAGATGTGGAATGCGGCAGCCGTGGCTGCTCCTGCACAACTTAGTTTATAATTACTTTGCCGTTTCTTTCTAGCATGAACCTGTGGCTATTAGTCAGAGTGATAACAGGACTTTGTTGGGTCAATTGATTTGCTCATTTTGCTCCTGTTACGTTGTTCAGAAAATTATTTTCTGAAGAATGTTGGACTTCTACTTAAAATAAATATTTGTAAGTTCCGATTGGGGAGATGCCTGAAATACCTGTTTTCCATGGGCTAACGAGGGAAGAATTGAGGCGCAGCTACCGCAGGTGTTGGTAATAACTGGGTGATGGTACATGATGACAAAGCTTTTTGTTTATTTTCAACAGTGTGAGTAGTTTTAGGTGGAACATTGCAATCCTGGAGGTACTGAATTTGTTTTTTCCATTAAAAATTATTATAGCTCTTTCAGATCATATAAAGTAGTGTGAATTCTGCAGTTTTCTTCACTAATGGAATCAAAGATCTGTGGCTGGAACCGTTCACAGCAATGACTAAATGTTTGCCTTTTCTTTTTTTAGCTCTTTTTAGCAAGTCCTTGAATGGCTAAAATGCTTTCTAGTAGTCTTTATAGGTGGGTTTAAAGAAATGACGGCCATCCGAAGTTTATTCTGTGTGGCGGGAATCTAAAAGTTGTTGAGGTTGCCTGCACACGAGGAAGAAGCAGCTCTGTTGTGGTTATGCCTGTGAATAAAAGTTAAAGGTTGGTAAAAACTAGCTTGTCAGTAAACTCACTGCCTGAGTAATAATTTTGTTTTCATTTTCCAGTCCCTTGGCTGAAAATGAAATAGAATGATCTGACTACTAAAGACCAAGCGCCAAGCACTGTGTTGGATCACTTCCTTGCGCTTTTGCTGTGATCGTTAGAGGCAGACCTAGACAGCTGCTGTAGATTTTTGCCAGTAGCCTCACAAAGGAAATTGTTTAACCCTGTTAGTTTCAGACACTATGATTTCTACTTTGCAGATACATTTGTGATGTTAGTTATGGATCTCTGTGCTTTTGTCTGGAACTTCGGATTCATAGGAAGGTAATGCAGCAGAAAATGAGTGATTTTGGCATTCTCCTACAGTATAGTTTCACGTCTTAGAATACGACATATTTCTACATTGTTGCTTATAGTTAGACAGATTTTAAAACTGTAACTTAGACTCTTTAAAGTTAGACTTTGCTTTTTGTATCTAAAGACCTTTAGAGAATTGTGAAAATTGTGAAAAAGTGTGAAAATTGAGTTTGATTTATATCTGTGATAATTGAATATTTAAATATCCTATTCAGGGTCTTGAAGTTCAGAGGAAGTACTAAGTCATTGACTTTAAAAATCACGTTTTGGCTAAGTGTAGAATTAGAACAGTGTCATCTACTCCTGAAACTGATACCATAATGTTAAAAATCCAGTGCTTTTGATTTCCTTTTCTATAATGTGTCTGCATTATTGCTGTAGGTTTAAAGGGCAGGGAAATACTTGATGGTTAAGGCTGAGGAGGGCAAGATTCTGAAGCCTACTGCCACATGATTAAATCAGTGTGCTTGTCCTGAAGCGTCGGTCGTTCAGCCTGAGTTCATCGTCGAAAATTTGGGATTCCTTCTCCGTTTGAAAACAATACTACTTAACAATCTTAGGACTGCCTCTGCCTACTCACGACCGAAACAAATGATCCGAATGAAGATTTTCATACAGTCATTCTAGTACTTTAAAGAGAAGGTTCACAGCCATTTCACGTAAAATTTTATTGGGCCTTTCGTCAATCCAGAATAACTGGTCTATAAGCACTTTATCGGTGAAAACTGCTCAGCATGTAAAACCAGGAGAGGAGCACAAAGGCTTCCTGCAAATTAAGGGCACAATGAGCACTAACGGACTTTCCAGCCATCTCCAGCTGTGAGATTATTATAGTTTTTGCAAACCCTTTTCTCTCAAAACTAAATCAAGAATGGTAGAGTCCCGATAAAAAGAAGTGCAAAAAAGCCTAACTAATCCTTAGATGAGTTACTTCAAACATTCCAAAATGGAATGAAATCAGTTAATAGCATGGATTAAAGGTTACTTTTAATGCATTTTTATCACTCACGTTGAGAATTTTTCTTGTACGTTAATGCATTTGGCCTTGGCTAAAAAAATCCGGACGGAAAATATAATTAAATCTGAGAGATTACAAGATCACGTTGTTACGAGGAAATTTATACCGATATTAGGTGCCAGATTTGACCTAAGAGAGAGATAAAAGCTGTATGTACCCTTGAGATCAGAGCTGTAAACAGGTGGCCCCAATTCTGAGTGGTAAGTTTTAGGGTTGTAATGAGAGGCTCATCTATGCACTTCTAAGAGGTGATTTATTGTCTGGATTTTTAAAAATGTGGCTCTGTGTCTTTGGATAAGTGTATACAAGTGGTTCCTTGGATAAGATCATAGAAGAGTGCTAAAATCAGACCTGGATTAATGTTTTAAAAGTGCTTGATTCTTACAAAGTGGCAAAGCGAAGGGGAGATATAAGACGCAGGCTTTGGGTTCAAAGGTCGTCTCTTTACCTTTTATACATACATGGTATCTAAAATGATCTTTTATGTACAGAGGGAGACTATAATGTCTGTACTTTTAATTCAGAATTACGTTTGCCAACTACTTACTTTGTGAAATACTTTTCCCATGTAACTGGCATAGTATGATAGAGCTGCCAAAGTATTAGGTTAAGGAAAAACTGATTTAGCGTGATGCCATTGGTAGGAAGAACTAAAAAAAAAGTAAAATCTTTCTCTTTTTAGGTGCAGATATATAGATATAGGTATAGGGGTATATGTATCAACCTTGATAAAATTTTATATAAGAATCTGAGCAATGGGTGATTTTATAGTCATGTCCCATTTGCCATTCCTCTAAGAAACTTAATGGGACTTAGCATTTATTTCCTTGTCGTAGATCCATTGCTTTTCCTGTGACTTAATAGGAAATGCCTTGACTGGTACTCCAAGCTCATGTATGTGCTGTATATGTGTTAGGTATTTGTGTATATGCCACCTCACATATAATGTAGTGATGTTTCATAAGCCATGAGAGAATTAAGCCCTGTTAATGTGTAGTCAAAACATACAGTGGCCCGTACATAAATTTCCTCTATTTTGATATTCTAACCAAATTTAACCTTATACAGAGTTTCTAGCTTGAATGAATTTTGCAACATTGAATAAATACTATGCTATGTAGTTATTTATGTGTTCAAGAAGCTGAACTTTTATTTTATCCCAGTAAGTTCCCATGGGATAAGTTATTCTAGTAAATCAGAAAATCTCTTTGAAAACAAAGTAATTCTTAATTTTTAGAGGCTTAAAAATGGGGAAAATAGCCATATGCATGAGGGGAACAAATTCTAGTTGGCCAACGTCACTAAAAAACAAATCAGAATACTTGGATATCTTATTCTCTTGGGCTGGGTGGGGTGGGGGTCGACAGACCCTACCACAAGGCTGCTGAATTGTTTTACTTCTGCAGTTATGTCTTTGTGTGTTTATAGGAGTGGGAACATTCTATCTTCTGTGTTTCTGTTGAGGTTGTTTTTCAGCAGTGCCCCAAGAAGAGTCCTGGAGGCTAGCTTTGAAGCCCTGTGCACAAGCTGGAAATCAAAGAGCCAGAGGAATCCGGGCAGTAATTGTTTTATGACTGGCCAGAAATCAGACCTATTTGTATAGGTAGCACAGAAAATAGCTGTGATTTGACAATTTGGTGCTATTTATACCTACCATAAAAAAGAGAAAAGAAAAAGTTAAAGGAGTATTTTGGAAACAGGAACTAAGCTGTAAATGCAAATTGCTTCACCGTTTTCTCAAAGGAACAAAAAAAGGAAAGGATTTAGGAAGTTTTTATTGAAGCTGTGTTATTGAGGATCTGTCTGCTTTCAAGACATTTAATATTTTGCTCACACTGAAGCTACACTCCTTTCTGTTTGTACTTTTTTCCTCTTCCCATCTGATTAAAATTATTTTTTTGTGGATTAAAAGAAACTCTCTGGAGGAGGACAGTGAAAATTACCAAGTTTCCAATGCTATCTCGATAGACCTTTAAATTTTCATGTCACTATTGTTATTTAGCTTGGGGTAAGAACCATGTGGTGTGGCTACAGCAGATATTTTTCTTCTCAAATAAGTTGTATTTTCAACAAGATGTCACACGCTGTTTTCTGTGGTGGTGGGTGATTTGCCAGGTAAATTTTCATGGCTTTTTGGAAGCACAAAGAAGACATTTTTCATGACTATTCTTAGTCTGTCAGCTGGGGTCTTTTTGAATACAATGTGCCTGAGTTGTTACTTACCTAGAGTATACTCCAAGCTCAAGGTGGGCGGTGTATCATGGTTTGTCTGTACTTCAATGAGCGGCTCAAAGTGAAGTTTGACTGTTTCCAGAATGTTATTCAGACCTTTTGAGGTTGTCAAATGCTTCATTGTTTTGCCTTGAAACCCCCAACCCCAGAGCAGTCTGAGTCTGGGGCAGCGGAGCAGAGAAAAAGTAAACATGTCTGTGATTGACTACCTTTTTTTTTTTTTTTTTTTAAAAAAAAAGAAACCTTAGAAATGCCTTAGGGACCCCAGGGGCGTCTTCACAACTTAAAACCCTTTTTACATTGAAGGCATTTCAGTGCTGTCAAATTGAGACTATATTAATTTACTTTCTTTTTAATTTTTTTCCCCACTGGATCTGATCCTCCAATAATTTGAGTGGTTTTTGTCAAGTGTACATTAGTATCTAGGGGGAGGTGCTGTGGTTTTGATTGGATGGAGTTCACTGGGAGTAGGGGAAGAGCGGAAACCGGTAGAGATAAAAGTAGTGTTGGGGCGGTCAGTTGTCTGTCTTGAATGAAGAGTTGCAGTTTAATAAAGTGTATCAAGGGTCAGAAGTGTGTGAATAAAGATTTAAAATGGGAATCTCCTAAAGGCCCCAAACCTAATTGGATTTCAAGATGGATTCCTTTTAGCCATGGCCAGTGTGGCTCAGGTGGTTGGAGCTTCCTCCTGTGAACTGAAAGGTCATACATTCAAATCCCTGTGAAGGCCTAGACCTAGGCTGCAGGTTCAATCTCTGGTCAGGGCGCGTACGAGAAGACAACCAATCCATGTTTCTCTCTCACGTTGATCTTTTTCCTCCCTCTCTCCCTTCCTTTTTCTCTGAAAGCAATGAAAAAAATGCACTCAGGTTAAAAAAAAAAAAAAAGATGGAGTCCCCTTAGACTCACAGGTGAAACCACTCCACAGAGAGGAAACATTGTGGATTGCTGTTACTTATCAGGAGTGTGAAAACTCAGAGGGCAAAGATACAGATAGAGGTAGTTGCGTTCCCTCTTTGTGGTTTGAGAATGCACAGCAGAATTAGGGCTTGTAGTGAAGACTTGTATTTCTAGAGTGATCAAAGACTCTACTTTCAGGGGTCATTTCCATAGTTTGTTTCTAAAGTAGTGATCGTTCGGTCAGCCAACACTGAGACTCTGCTCTATGCCAGGAACCGCTCTAAGCAGTGAGGATAACACCAGGAACAGGAGTGGTTAGTCTGGCATCAGGCATATAAAAAAAAAATCACAATCCAACAAGATCAATGCTTTTTATGAAGCTATGAAAAGCAAAGCTGCGGAGACAAAGTTCTGAGTGATTAGTTCTGCTTAGGTATCAGAATTTGAACTAAGTTGTATTTTTTTTTAAATTGCAAATGAGAAATCTAATAAAAAAGAGAATTATGTGGATTAAAAAATATTCTGAATCTCTCAAGGATGGATTTGTATCTCTGATGTTTTCATTCACAAGGTTGTGTGGTGTTTTTACGGTTTCTGAAGTCTTCGGATTAGTGTCACGGAATATAGGGTTATGTAGTTGAAAAGGGCAGGAAAGCAATATATGGTTGCCGAACGTTTAAAACTGTGTACTGTTATTCACATTTTACAGATGCGGATCTGGCACTCACGGTTAAGCAACTTTCCCAAGGGCCACATGGCCTAAGTACAGTGAGCATGTGTCCTGCTTGCTGGAGATAGTCCTATTCCACGCCTGTTGTCCTGTGTTGCTCTCAAAACTGGTGGCTTTTTAGTTGATTATATGGTGACTCTGTTTTTGAATGGCCTCACTAAGATTTAAATGCAGGTCTTTTTGACTCAAAGTCATAAGCTCACCACTATTTTGCTCTGTTCATACTATGCTTCTAGGTGGTGTCCCTGTTTCCAGGTTGGTCTAGGGAGAAGGATTCTGAAATGTACTCCTGGTTCAGTACAGTGACCAGTACTTGGTTGTTGATAGTTATTGTGGGTGACAGAGAGAAACATGGTAGTAACCATGCTTTTTAATGTACTAATAGTCAGTTCTGGTACTTAAAGAACTTTGTCCTGTCATTTCTCTGAAATGATGTATCCCTTGTCATCAGAAGGCAGTGTGATCTGAGCAGAGCTTCACTGAGGCTGTAGTCTTCCTCCCTTAAAGAAGGATTGATGTCAGTTGCCTATTAGCGTTTGAATCAGCTAGAGGGGAACTAGGTTAGGTGATATTGGGGTGGGATGGAAATGCCTCATTTTGCTCATTCTGCTTTTCACCCAAATTTACATGTCTGTTCAGCAATATTATTTCTCTGCCTTCGAAAAGCTCAGAGACGTGGTGGTAGGTGGGGGGGGGGGTGGAATGGAAATGGACTTGTGAGCAGATACATTTCAGAACAGTTTGCTTTAGAAATACAGTTGATGTAAGAATGGAGTTTTGTGGGAACATAAAGGGGGAAGTTGATATTGAAGATGAGTGGCGTTATGTTTCCATTTATGTAGCAGATGTTCGAACCCGAATCTCTTTTCATATTTTGTACCGTTTTAGGTTTATACAGCGTTTTATGTTGTTTGGCTTTTTATTTTTATTTTTGGAGACTGTTTATGACCCAAGTTGAACAACGTAATGAAATGCTTCTTTAGCTCAAGCTGTCATGAAGCTAAAAATAGATCAGGGCTGAGATTGGATTTTGTGGCACAAATTGTGGTTTGTAGGTTATGGCTGTTACTGTTCCAACAAATAAGTATAATTTAAAAATTATTTAGAAGAAGGCAAATGTTGCTGAGGCAAGTGGACCTGGTTGATTTTTAAATGGTGCGTTAGAACAATAAGCAGATGTTTAAGTTTAAAGGGCTGTTTGGAATGAATCTGTTCTTGTTAAAAAAATATTAGTATGCTTGTGTGGAATAGTAGGGTTGCCGACTGTGGTCCTCCAGGGACCTCACCTGTTGTAATCCTCTCCCTGCCCTAGCTCCTAATTTCTCTTTGTTGCCCTTCTCTGAAAATTCAGAAGCATGAAGTAGGTGCCTCGGTCAGGTGGCTTGGTTAGTTGCAGCGTTGTTCCGCACACCAGAAAGGTGTTTGATCCCCAGTCAGGGCACGTACCTAGGTTGTGGGTTCGATCCCCCATTGGGGTGTGAACAGGAGGCAACCTGTGGATGCTTCTCTGATATCAATGTTTCTCTCTCCTCCACCTCACCCCCCCCCAATCAATAAACATACCTTTGGATGAAGGTTTTTTTTTTTTTTTTTTTTGAAAGCGTGAAACAGCTTTCAGAGAAAGAAAAATCAATAATAGTAATAACAAGACTGAAACTCTGCTGTCACACTGGTCAAGTTCAGTGCGTTGTTCTGCAACAACACCCATGGTTAGAAGCAGCATGGAAGAATCTAATAATAAGTGTTAAAATTGTAAAGAGGACCAGACTTCATTTACATGGCTCAGAAGTAGATGGTTTTCTGAGGCTCTCAATTAAAGAATGTATGAAGATAAATTTGTTGCAAAAGAAAGTTTATTCAGATTTTTAAAATCTGATATCTATACAAATCACTTGAGGGATGAGTAGAAACACTTTATAGTAAGATACCTTTTTAAAGCACTTGAGATATAGAAGTACATTAGTAGTAATAATTGGTATTTAACACCAACTATGTGCCAGGCTGAGTACTCGGCAATAATTACCTAATTAGTCTAATGGTTCCCCCTATGAATTGGAGTACTACCAATACTACCCTCATAATATACAAGTTTATCAGGTTTGCAGGATAGAAGGTCAATATACAAAAATCAATAGTATTCTATACACTTGCAGTAAACAATCTGAGAATGAAATTAAGAAAACAATTACATTTACAATAACATCAAAAGGGTAAAATATGTAGGAATATATTTAACAAGGAGTGTAAACTAATCCTCTGAAACTACAAGACATTGTTGAAAAAAATTAAATAATATCTAAACAAATGGAAAAATATCCCATGTTCATCAGACAGACTTAATATTGTTCACATGGCAATAATCCTGAAATTGAGCTTCGGGTTCAGTGCCACTTCTGTCAGAATCCTCACTGGCTTTTTTGTAGAAATTGACAAGCTGATTAAAAAACTTGTGTGGGATTTCAGGGGACCCAGAATTGCCAAAACAATCTTGAAAAAGAACAAAGTTGGAAAACTCATGCTTTCCATTTTCAAAACAACACAAGCAGCATTAATTAAGACAACGAGGTGCTAACATAAGGATAGACATGTAGATCAGTGGAATAAAAATTGAGAATTCAGCAATAAACCTGTGCATCTCTGGTCAACAAGGGTGCCAAGACCATTCAGTAGGAAAAAAATAGTCTTTTCAATAAATGGTGCTCAGAGAAATGGATATCCACATGCAAAAAAGTGAAGTTGGACCCTTACCTCACACCATATGTCAAGTATAACTCAAAAGGAATCAAAGACCTATCTTATAAGAGCTGTAACTATAAAACTCTTTGAAGAAAGCAGAGGGATTAATCTCCATGACTTGGATTTGTCAGGCTATGGACTCTTCGATATGATACCAAAAGCATAAGCAACAAAAGAGAAAAAAAGACCAGTTGGATTTTATAAAAATCGAAACCTTTTGTGACTCAGATGACACATTCGAGAAAGTGAAAATACACACCACAAAATGGGAGAACATATTTTCCAATTACATGTCTGATAATGGCTTGTATCTGGAAAACACATATACATCACACAATAATAGACAAATAAGCCAATTAAAAGTGGGCAAAGGATCTAACAAGAAACTTCTTCAAAGAAAAGAAACAAATGGCCTCTAAGTACTTGAAAAGATCAGTAGTCATCATGGAGATGCAAGTCAAAACCACTGAGAAATGCCACATTATGTCCAGTAGGGTAGGAATGATAAGAAACAGATAACAAACATGGGCTAGGCTATGGAGAAGTCAGAACCACCCTCATACACTGCTGGAGGGAAGGTAGAGTGGTCCATCCACTTTAGAAAACAATGTGGCAGTTCCTTCGACAAACATGTAGTTACTGTATGACCCAGCATTTCTACTCCTTGGTATCTGTTTAAGAGAAATGAAAACATACGCCTACACAAAAGCTTGCATTTTATAGCAGCATTATTTGTAGCAGCCAAAAGGTCGAGATAACCCATATGGTTATCAAATAATGAAACCCTTAATGAAATGGGTATGTGAAATGTGGTATACTCGTACAATGGGACATTATGTTGCCATAAAAAGGAATAAAATATTGATACAAGCTACAACATGGATGAACCTTGAAAACACTGAGATAAAATGAGAAAAGCCAGTCACAGACCACATATTATATGATTATATTTATGTTAAACACCTAGAAAAGGGAAATCTATAAAGACAGAAAGTAGATTGGTGGTTGCTTAGGGCTGGGGAGTTTCGAGGAAAAGAGCAAGTGATAATTAAAGAAATTACTTTTTTTGAGATTATGGAAATGTTCTAAAATTGAGGGTTGCACATATCTGAATGTACTAAAAACTGTTAAATGGCAAATTTCAAATAGGTGACTATGTGATATTTAAATGTCTTAGTAAAGCTGTTATTTTTTTTTAAAGTTTACCTAACTTATTAGTACAAATGTTGACACAATGTAGTATCTTCATATTTAGACATTTGGAAAATAAATTAACCCTTGATGTCATGCTATTTCTCTGATAGAAGCACATGCCAACATTACAGGGTTTTTAATTGTCCCAAAATGATTTATTAAAGGAGCACTGTTTCCTAAATTGAGCAAGACC
>VMDR010036783.1:0-10408 GCA_007922815.1 Macrotus californicus | reverse complement strand
TTAAATAGTTGACCAATTGTGCACAACCTTCCAAATATCCAAAGCATTGAATGTGCACATTTCCTATTTGAAAAACCAAAAGAATCTATCTGTTCATCCTCTGGTTTGACCTTGCCCATCAACTGAATCTAGGCCAATGCCACCTTTGCCACCTTCCAGGCTCCCAGTCCTTCTGCCCTACCCCCAACATTGAAGCTAGTTTATTGGGGCCTTTCTCTTTGTGATTAAATAATATAATTTGGTCAGACAATACATGCTAGCATAAGGGCGGAAATGGAAGGTACCCAACTCACTCCTCTCAATTCTGTTGTTTTGGGTAAAATGGGTAACTCAGCAATAACTTTCTAGAGAATGTCTCACCTTTATTTCTCAGAGAGAGGCTTCCTCCGTAGAAGAGAAGTGTGTGTGCTTGTGTGTTTGTGGGGGGGGGTAGGTGGGAAGAGGAGAGTGCCTTTCTTGTTCCCAGTGGCCCAGATAAGAGACTCCTCTGATTGAAACACCTGGGCCACTGTTCTGTATTCTTTATTCCTGAGTCAGGCCCTGTGGTCATGAATTCATTCTTCAAAAACTATTCATAAAATAAACATGCATGACTAACTATGAGATAAAGTCACTGATGCAGTTGATAGGACTTTATCTATTCAACGTGTCAGTTCAGTGCTGAAGAGAGAGATTTTTGCCATCAATTTCCAGGCTAATAAAAAAGGAAATAATTTAAAGTATGTATGGGAGGCTCAGTGAAGTCTTGGAAACCTCCACCTTTTCACTCTTTGTTAGATCTCCAAGACCTATTTGGCCAAATTCTCAAATTAAAAAGGACAGACTTTGTTGTGCATTCTACCTACCTTCAGATAGCCTACAATACCAAAGACCCACATTGGTTAAATGTACCTCCCCATCCTTAAATGTACGGTTTTGAAAATTATTTCTAAATGAATTATGTAAAGGATAGGATAACTTATTGCTATCAATTATTAAGCAAGCCCGTCAAAATGTGCACTCATTTATTCATTCTTTATTCAGTCATTCAAAACACAAGGATGTAATGGATTGTATGTGGATTTTGGAGTCAGAAAGACCACAGTTAGAATCTTAGCTCCACCACTTCCCAGTTTAAATATTCTGGGAAAACTATTTAACCATCTGAGTCTCAGTATCATTTCTTGTAAAAATTAGGAAAATAATACCAACGTCATAGGTGTGCTGTGAAGGTTAAACAAGGTAACGCGTGTGAAGTGCCCAGCACAAAACAGTCACTCAGGAGAACTGCCTTGCCACAAAATTCCAACACAATAGCATCAGTCAGCAGTTTGCATCAGATAAAGGTCTAGCCCATAAATGATGTCTAACGTTGACATCTGATGTATAAAAATCTGTGTTGCTCTTACATGTGGCTGTCCTTCTAATTTCTGCTTTACCATGTCCAACTGCTTGGCAGTTTCCTGAATACCAGCCTTGGGGCTACTTCTGGTTTCTCACCTCATCTCTGACAGACTAACCATTTCCAGCCAAACCGCTTCATCTGCTTCTCCTCAGCCCAAGCAGAGGCATTGACCAGGCTAGAACCACCCTCCATGCTCAGCACAACTAGCCATGTAAGTCAAAGCTCACAGGGAAAGGAGTTGCTTTTGGCTGCAAAGGGCATGCAGCAGCAGCTGGACCAGGCAGTACAGTATCCCAGGGGGGTTTTCATTCTGTGGAAATTGAGAATGAATTTAAAAGATTATTTACTTCCAACTTTCTGATTTTTAAGACAGAATAAGGCCCAGAAAAGTTAGAGTTACATAGTTAGTTATGGCTAGATTTCCCCTTCCTCCATTACTCAGATATAAATAGCTGCTTGACATACTCCCAAACCACCCCCACACTTCAAAAGATTAAGTGCTTGTGTAGACAAAATCACGTATTCCACTACAACAACTTAATGATTTCCTGATGATATACAATAGGTCCAGATTATAACTAAACAGCATTTTACATTTTGAAAACTGACACTATTTGGCAGCCAATTGCAACTTTAGGAATTGGAGTCAAGTTAACACATGCTGGGCCAGCAGCCACAAGGTGATACCACACCTTTACATGCCCAGGGACTCCCAAAGTGTATCTGTGTGGGGCTGTCTCCATGACCGCACGGCTCAGGGATTGAAGGAGGAAGAATTCAAGTTTGCCTCACATCCATCTCCACCCTAAAATCCAATATCTTCTTTTATAAAAATGATACATGGGAAAATGTTAAAAATAAATTCAAGTAAAGCAAGGGAATAGTGTATTACTCAGAGTTCTCCAGAAAAACAGAACCAATGGGACAAATGTCTATATATAAAGAGAGAGTTATTTTAAAGAATCAGCTGATGTGATCAGGAGAGCTGGCCAGTCTACAGTCTACAGGGCATGCCAGTAGTCAGATAGGATTCTTATGCCTGAAGAAAGCAAAATTCCTTCTTCTCTGGAAAACCTCAGTGTTAACTCTTCATCTGATTAGATGAATTTAAGATTAAGGGGAAAACCTGCTTGACTTTAAGTCAATTGATTGTAAATGTTAATCACATGTAAAAATAGCGTCACAGCCACCTCTAGACTCGTGTTTGAGCAAACAACTAGGCACCACAGCCTAGCCAAGCAGGCACATCAAGTTAACTATCACAGGAAGACAACGCAAATGGTGTCCCACCCCACCTTCAGGAAAGGGCATTGGTTCTACTTGTTTCAAAAGCTCTAAGTTTGTAAGAAAGCACTGGACTTTCTTTATTCTTGTCATTAATTTAGTCTTGTCTCTGTGTCAGGTTCTATAATAAGCATTGTATGCACATGATCTTACATAAGTACTTTCAGTATCCCCATGGTGTTGGAACTGTTATACCCATTTTAGAAATAAGACAATGGAGGTCCCAAGGTAGTAAGATTCTTTCCATTGAATAAATTTGGGGCTCTGGTGCAACATTAAATAGGTTAGGACAGATAAAGTAACTGCTTATGTGTAAGCTAGTTTATAAAGGCCAAATTCTGGTATGTTAAGTCCATGTTTTCATAAAAACTTTGTAGTTAACATCAATATTGAGTACATTTTGTTAATGTCAAATATAGTTTCCATTTTTACTGAAATGTGAATTCACGTTTACAAATGATGAGCTAGTTTAAAGAACTTAAAATGAGGCTTAAATAGTATTGAGCACTGTCTTGCTACAGTTAATTGTATCTAGATTCTAGGAAAAATAAATGATACTGGGGAAAAAAAAAGAAATTTTCAACCTGCTTGCGGAAAAACAAAACCATTTGATTTGTTTTTATTGAGGAATTAGAGGAAGAAACAACCTCAGAAAAGTTTCAAAGACATCCCTGGCACCAGATATTATTTAAAGCATTAGTGGTCTAGAACCTTTGAGTGACACCAGAGGGGCCTCATCTGGGCCATGTTTTCTTCACCTCCCTGTGTAAATGAAATATTCCTACTCTAAGTTATTTATTATTTTGTGTTTCCAATTAAGCTATAATGTGACAGGCGAGCTATTTTACAAGGCAATAAAAAAAAAATAATCATGCTCCCCAGTGAGTAAACTACAAGGCCAAAAGTTGAGTTGTTTTTATGAGAAAGAGAACCATATTCCTGCATTACATATAGTGGGCTCATCCTGTTATTGCTGCTACAAGTAAAAACAGCTATAGAAAAGAACAAGATAAACTGGTTACCAGCCTTCTTGAAAGCACTTGTATTTAGAATGACAAAATTGTCTGTGTTTGCATAAGGAGCAAAAATGATTGCTGGAAAGGGTGGAGGGACCGAAGTCCTATCCCCAAATTAGGGCCTCAGGGATAGAGGGAGGTGTTGAAAGATTCAGGAGCAGAAAAGACTCTCCCTGCATATATGAATGGCAGAAAAATGCAATAGTAGATCAACTGACTTAAGGGTCCCATCTTCTTAACATGATGAATAAAACATAGATCAATTTCAAATTAACTTGTCTATGGAAAACTAAAATGATATTATGAGCCCTGCCTTGTCATTATGGTGGTTTATGGGAAGCCAGGGTGGCTACATATGGCCACCAGACGGGATTTGGTCTTCCAAACAAAAACAAAGTACACCAAAAGCTCCCACCCATCAGAAAAGCCAGAATAACTTACCTGCTGAGCAACTCCAAGCATTTCAGCTGGAAGCAGCCTGGAAGTAGCTGGTGATAACTGATTCCAGGGTGAGAGAGGAAGGAGCTAGTGGAGTCATATCAGAGCTGTTTTACTCTGTCCCTGGTACAGGCCCTATGTGCACTGTGGGTTGTCTGTCTAGGAAGGTTGCAGGAAGTGGGAGGGAAGGAGCATGCAGAGGAAGCCCGTGGCGTTTTCACTGATTGAGCCAGGTCCACAACTCAGAAGGAAAGTGCCCTCCTTCTGAACTTTGAAGGCAGTCTCTGTAAGAACAGACTTTCTTCTCCGTCTTGTAGTATTCAGTCTGGGTCCCCTCTGCTAAGAACAGTGTCTGGCCACAGAGGGTACTTCATGCCTTGGTTGTATGCAAGGATGACTAAGGGACTGGTTGAAACTATGAAACTTTATTTCAATTTATTTTATTTTTTTATTGTTGTTTACAGTTGTCCCCATATTTCTCCATTACTCTCCCCTGCCCTGCCCACCTCCACCTCCCACATTCAGTCCTTCTCTCCCATTGTCTTTGTTTATGAAACTTGTACTGTCAGCCTCAAAAGAAATCAGTCCTACCTCCCACTCTGTTAAATAATTTGATCTCTTCAAAAGTTCAAAAAGAGCCTTCCCTAATACATACAAAAGAAACATTGTCATATTCTCCCAGCTTTCTTGGAAACCTTTCACCAGTTATCTGCTTAATTTCTTCTCAAAGTACCCTCACCTTTTCTTCCTTCTCTAATTTGGGCTTCCTTGTTTCAAAAGCTTGTTCGTGTTGGTTTTTAAGTATTTGTACTCAACATCCTCAATTAGAGCATGATCTTCCTCTGGCCAGTAATGTTTGTAGATTTCACTCCCTTCCCCAAATCCTTGCATATATTAACAGGGGTTTGTCATAAAGAAAGGATTACCACCTAAGAAAGCCAATGGGTTATATAGGTTCTGTCACTTTGCAAAGAATAAGAATGTGTTCGGAATAACTTGGGTGGTAAGATTTATTATTGCAAAAATACACACTGTGGTAGTGTCTTAGCCCATTTGGGCTGCTATAACAAAATACCATAGACTGGATGACTTAGACAACAAATATTTATTTCTCACAGTTCTGAAGGCTAGAAGTGCTAACAAATTTAGTGTCTGGAGAATTCATTTTCTGGTTTGCAGACAGCCACTTTCTTGCTGTAATCTCATATTGCAGAGAGAGAGAGAGATCTTGATTCTCTTTCTTTTTCTATAAGGACCACACTCTCATACCTTAATCTAACCCTAACTGCCTCCCAAGGTTTACGAATTTAACATATAAATTTGGGGGGCGGGGGGAGTGGAGCACAAACATGCAGTTCATAGCAGGTAGCCAGTCTCCCAGCATGGCCACCATCAATTTCTTTACCTCTCTGTGAGCACAGGCTATTATAGTTCATGTCCAAAAGGTAGGACCTTTTTCCTCTTCCTTGGATTTTGACTGGCTTTGTACCTTGTTTTTGAGCAACAAAATGTGACAGAAGTGATGTTGTGCCTGTTCTAAGCCTAGCCTTTAACCCTTTTCATCCTGGTGCTTAGAAGCCAATCTCCATGCAAGACAGTCTGACTATGCCCAAACCAACAAGCAGTGAGAAGCCCAAGTTTGCCACATGGAGAAAAACAGATACCAAAGAGCAGAGACATGAGTGAAAGCTTTTTGGACTTTCTAGCTCACTCCAACAAGTCAGACTAATGCGGGAATAAATGAGTCCTGCTGACTACACGTGGGGTAGAATTTCTGAGCTCTGTCCAAATTCTTGACTCACAGAATTTTCAGAAATCATGTCAATTTCAAACACTAAACTTTGAAATATATTGATAATGTGACAATAGATCAATAGAACATACTAAAATATATTTTTTAATGTTTTTGCAGAAAAGCAATCCCACAACCACAAAACCAGGAGTCATTGTACCTGAGGCTCTTTTCTGTGTTTCTATGTATTTCTTGCATCTTACCCAACTTCCCAGTCCCTCTCAGTGGGTCTCCATTCACAATCCTTGAGCTAGGGTCATGATGTTCAGTTACCCCCGAGTCAGAATTCTAAAGTCAAGGCACCTTGTAGCCATTGGTTAGCTTAGGGATTGCTGACTTAGGATCAGAAATGAGTCCTTGAGGATAAGTTGGCCTGGCACATGGTTACCCCATTTGGGAAATAACTGCTACTACTTTGGCAGACATGAGAGAACAGGGATTATGTTATTCCTTGTTTATTCATCTCGGTCTCCTCAAGCTAAAAAGAATATACTAGGCCTGAACTCAAGTTTGGTGCCAAGGTTCCTGCTTGCTCATATATTAATATAGATTCCTCATAATTTGGGAGATGCTGTATGTGAGTCACAGAAACCAACAGGAGTAAATAGGACCAAAATTCTTGCCTCCAACAACATAAAACATTTGCCTTTAATGTGTTAAAGAGATTTTTGGCTTTTCTAGAGTTGGTGGCATGGCTATTGTCATGGAACATTTTTCTCAGGCTTCAAAAAACTTATAGATTCAATTTATGAGATTAGATGTAGATATGAATATTTTCCTGTCATTGGGAAAACAAATGAAGTACAAGAGAATTGCTTGGAATTACCAAGGCCCCAAAGAAATCTCTCTACCTATACACAGTACAAATCAGAATTAAGGGCAGCACCTGGTCTTCACAGCTGCACCTGCAACTTTGAGTTGTGTGTTGTTTGTGTGTGTGTGTGTGTGTGTGTGTGTGTGTGTTTGATTTGAGGTGTCCCCCTGGAAGAGGTCATGCATCCTTATGGTCTTTCCCACATCTGATGTGCCTCTTATTCTATTAAAACAAAATGAAACCAACCCCCCAGACAAAGGCTGTCATTTCCTAAAGATACACCTGGAGAATGAAATGCTATTGTGGGGGTTAGAATATGGACCTTAGATAATTAATAAGCACAGGGTACTGTCTTTTCCAGTAAGCACTCTCTGGCTAAAAAAGTCAATTCGTAGTATTAAAAATTAAATATACATTCCAAAAATGCTATAGATTCATCATGGGCAACCCCCTTCTTTCCATCACTTCATGAAGTTTAATTTTTCTGGTCAAAAACCAGAGAAATTTGTGATTTCACAGACTTTCCTGGGAATATAAGAGAAGAAATTTACTCCTACCACCAGAAAATCCCAGTAGAACTTATTGTGCAAAGCTGCATAGAAGTAAAAACAAAAACAAAAACTTTTGGTGAATTCAATTCAATGTTTACAAAAATATATTTATTAAGTGGACTTTCTGCTGTTGAAAATTTCCACCATGGGCCATTATAAAGTATTTGGAGCAGGAGGAATAGCACTCACCCTGGACATAACCGTGAACTTGGTAAACTCCATCTCTGGCACTTCCAGGTTTCCTTTCTCAACCCATTTTCCCTTTCCTAGGAGCTTCACTATTTTGTTCATGGCAAGAGGGTTAACTTGTGCCCATCTTCTACCAACTCTATCATGCCAGAATGGCACAGCAGGTGTTTACCACTGAGAGTGAATTCATGCTAAGGATTTTTTCACTAATTATAGAATAAAAGGGGTGGAGGTACAGTTTCCCAAGCACCCAACATTGCATCATGAAAGATGATGCAAAGTCTTCTCATGTAGAGGCCAGTCTAAGGGCAGGGAATTTTACAGGCTCTTGCTGTGGAATCCAATGAAGCAGCAGTTCCCAAATGATGAACTAACTCTGTGGAATCTATATTCTTAAAGAACGTTGAGAATGAAGCTACTGTCACGTGGAGGGGAGAAGTGAGGAGGCCTGGGACTTTTTATTTTTATATTAAAAGAGAAGTTTTCTTACTTAAAAATGTTGTAAAGTAGTGTAACTTAAAGAAAAATAAAAATGGTATGGTCCTGCCAAAGAACTGGTAGATCAAGTAGACAGAAGAAAAGCAGTTAAATATAATATGTTAAATTTTGAAATGATACTAGAAATATCAATATGTATTGCACATGTATGTACTTTTCCATATATATATATATATATATATACACACACACACATACAGATGATAGATGAGGGATGGATGGATGGATAGACAGATAGACTAGATAGATGGGTAAGTACAATAGATAGATAGATAGATGATAGGTAGATAGATAGATAATAGATGGATAGATAGATAGATGGATGGATTTCCTGCATATTTACTGAATGGAATGGTGTTAGTGATGTTATTGTTGAGGAGATTTTGAGATTTGGATGGATATGTTTAATTTGGTGTAATTTCATCAATTCATTAAACAAAAGCATCATGCTAGGCGGTGCTAGGACTAGGAGATGCCTCTAATAAGTAAGCATGGCCACTGCCCTCAAGATACTTTGGTCCAGTGAGGAAGCAGATATTAAAATCAATAGTCACAGCTTTCTGGTCAAATCTATTGAAATACTTTCCCTGGGTGGGCTACAGTTGCATTGCAGAGCTTACAATTCCAATTAGACACACAAGCATCCCCAAGTCCAGCATTGTCTCCCTTCCCAGGTGATGAGCATTATACTCCAGGGTTCAGTATACCTGTCTTATTTCCCACTCGCACTCAGTAATTGTTCTCCAAAGTGCCAGTCCAGATCCAGTTAGTTGGCTGCAGATGTGGCTCCAGCTTCACGCAAAGTGATTGCTGCGAATCTTTAAAACCAGGCTAGTTCAGTGTGTCCCATCCTCACTGGGCCTGGATTCTTTCCCGCCAGAACTCAACTGGAACACTCTGCTTTCCTTCCAGTGTCTTGAACTTTGAGTGGGGGCAGTGGAGGCCTGTTGTAGGGGTCTGAGTTCCTTCCCTCCCAAAAGACTGTGCTTCTTAGGAAAATCTCTGCCTTCTCCCTAGCATTGTAGATTCCAAAGGGAAGAACAGCCTTGTTAACATAGAGAAAAAAATATGAAAAGGTGATTTCAGAGATTCAGCTGCCCCTCACTTATCTAATCTGAAGTTACTTGTGTCACCTCCGTATGGTCAAGAGGAGGAAATCCAATGACGTTTTCCCATAATTAGGATTATCTACTTCACAGTTACCTACTTCCCACTCCCAGATTTGTAGAGATAGACATGTTTTTTTAAAAAAAATTTATTTCACTAGCATGCTTCATACACAAATTATTAATTATAGTTGTGGTAAGTGTTACATGCACACACAAGCACAAGGTGATATGAATGCATAAAACAGAATTCTAGTGTGAGGGTGATGGCAGTGGTGAGAACTTGGGGGTACAGAGGAAGAGGGCTTTCCCAGGGGGAGATGAAGAATAGGTTAAGGGGTTTGATGAGTGAGTAGAAGTTGGCCAGGTAAGTGAGGGGCAGATATCAAGGTGTGTGTGAAGGTCTGCAGTGAGAAGGAGCTAGCTTGTTTAGGCAATTAGAATGCCAAAGTGACAGAGACCCAGGATTAGGCTGGAGATGGGGGCCTGGACAAGTCCTGACTGTGTTCATGGACTATTTATTTGCCTACTGCATGAAGGTGCAGAGTCCAAGAGAAGAGGGATAAAGCAGAAGGCTGGCAGAACTGCTGAGAGCCCAGGTGTAGGTAGCTGAAACAAAGTCTCCACTGGCCACAGCAGTAGAAAAATAATAGCACTGTTAGAATAACAAAAGTTCTGGTTTTCCTAGAACAGCCCTGGTTAATACTTCTTGTTATTTCCTCTTTCAGAATAGAAAATATCCTAGTTTACTACTCTCAGATGATTCCTAGTAAAAACAACAACAAAAATAAAGTGTAAAAAATACATGAGAGAAAGATGACGGAATAGAAAAGTACATGGGGCAACACGTTAAAAATAACTGAATCTGGGTTTCTTAGTTTCCCATTCCTACTGTAACCAATTACCACAAACTTACTGGTTTAAAGTCACACACATTTATTCTCTGCAGGTGCTGGAGGCCAGAAGTCTGAACCTTGTTTCAGTGGGCTAAAATCAAGGGGTAAACAGGGTGGATGCTCAGGAGGCTGTCTGGGGAGAATCTACTCTCTTGTCTTGTCTTCTTCTAGTAGCTGCTGCGCTCCTTGGCTTGGGGCCCTTCCTCTTTCTTCAAAGTGCATCATTCCAGCTTCAACCTGTGTTGCTATGTCATCTTCTCCTCTTCTGTAGTTAAATCAACCTCTGCTTCCTTCTTATAAGAAAGACATTTAGGGCCCACCTGGATAATCCAGGGTAATTCTCCATCTCAAAATCCTGATGTAATCACATCTGCAAGTTCCCTTTCTGCTCTATGCAAGGTAACACTCACAGGTTCCAGGAATTAGAACCTGGATGTCTC
>VMDR010036782.1:0-10405 GCA_007922815.1 Macrotus californicus | reverse complement strand
GGGGGGGGGAGGGAAAAGGGTTTTCAGGAACATGTATAAAGGACACATGGACAAAAACAATGGGGGGGTAGGACTGAGGGTGGGAGGTGGGGATGGCTGGGGTAAGGGGGACTGGTGGGGGGAAAATAGAGACAATTGTACTCGAACAACAATAAAAAATATTAAAAAATAAAATAAATTGCTATAACAAAAAATTGTAAAAATAAAACTGTATGCTACCTATAATGCCCAATGTATATCAAGCAAAATGTAATAATCTCCCTAATTCTCCAGTCTTAAATATAGGTAAGAGCACGTAGGTGTGAAGTTAGAGTAAAGGAGTTTTTGACTGTAGGTGGTAAGTAATGTGAGATCAGTGTCCTTGGGAATAGCTAGAAACCTGAGTTACTTATTGCAGAGTTAATGTTGTGTGGCTTCTACTGATGTTGGGATTACCTCAGAGAGATTATTTTTGGAATGGTGGAGATTAAGTTGCTTTGGGAGGGCCAGGTATTTCTGTTACCAAAATAAACACCACTTAAGCCATGGCAAACAAGGGAGAGGAACCGTAAAAGAAAAGTTTTCCCCATCTCTTTGTGGACATACTGTTTGGTGAAGTAAAATAGCGAGCAATTTTGGGGGCCAGCGTTTCGATCTTCCTCGTGTGGTCTGTACGTCAGTGCTTAGCTGCTGTGTGCTGACGGACCTGCGTCTCCCCCTTGATGCTTCAAGCTTTGGCTGATGTCCCCGAGAGAAAGTGTGGTCTGGGACATCTTTCATGGCTTTGCTGACACTGATTACGCAGCCTGCTCTCCCCCACCACATGCCCCAACAGAATTAGAGCTGATATGCTAGCAACTTCCAAAGGCCAGACATCCCAGACAGTCCTAGGTGAGAGATTCACTGTCCGTGGGGACCCTACTGTCCCTGTTCTATGGGCTTTTTCCCAAGGGTAACCCAATGATAACAATAAATAATAACAATAGAAAGTGCACTATTCTCTGCACCATTGTTACTACGTTGGATAAAGAAACCTTACTTAGAGAAGTGAAGTAACTTGTCTGAAGTTGGTATTTTTATCCATGATGCTTCATTGCTTCTTTGGGCCCAGTGGTCCTTTATTAAAATATTAGTGCAGCTCATCAAGACTAGTTCCCCAAATGCTCTTTAGCTCCCCCCAAGCATCAAATCCTAGCAGAAACTACCTGGGCTTTGGAATCAAATCTGATTTGCATATACTCTCTTTCTTGCCAGCTCTGGGACCTTAAGCAAAGCTACTTAAGCACTCTGAGCCTGAGATTCCACATTTGTTGAAAAGGGATTATAAAGCACTCATCTTTAAAAAACCAAAATGGGCTAATGAATGATAAAGCACCTAAGACAGTGTTTAAAAGTGGTATGATTATATATATACACAGGGTCCAGCAGAAATAATGCCTGCTTCAGTGTGGTTGGTAGGGTAATGATATTGGTGTAATAATTTATAGTTTTAATTTGAACACTTTGCCTAAATGTCATATGGTGTGCTTATCATGTTATAGAATAGAGTGTGATATCATGTTATAAAATTACATGCTTATGACTTTGTAAGAAAAGGTTTTGTAATTGAAAAGGGGTGTTATTTGTGCCAGACCATCTATATCTATATCTATATCTATATACATACACACACACACACACACACACACACACACACACACACACACACACACATTTTTTTTTCTTCCAGTAAATGGCAATTCCTTTTTATTCCCTTTAAATACTCTGGAGTTTCCCATTTATTTCTTTGCCTTTTTAATAAGATGGCCTTAATTTGGCTCACTGTGTGCATCTTGAGGCCAGTGAAACACTAATGAAATTATCATCGCAACCCTTCTAGTTACTGCAGCTAATGGCCAACACACACCTTCCTCAGTTCAGACAGTCCAGCCAGATTTTTAGTGAAGGTGGTGGTATATTTATAGTTTCTATCAGAACAAAACTCTGTCGTTACTTTGACTCCAAGACTTCTTTTACGTGGCTATGCCTTTGTTAGAGCAAAGGAGAATGTGACTTTGATCCTGGCTCCCCTCCAAAAGTAATTTCACTCCTATAAACTAATTTGTTATTTTGAAGAGCATACTCCAATCCATGCCTAGGGTAACACATCAGTTTTAGCAAGGTATGATAAAGCTGAATGCAATGTTTCAAATTTATGATCTTTTTGCCCCTGAGCTCATCTACTTTTTATTTTCCTTCAGCTTTTCCAGTTCTCTGACTGTTTGACGACTGGCATAAGTTTTATTTGGAAAGCTAATACCAACCTAGGATTGTGCCCTAAAGAAAGATGTGGTCAAAGGGAATGGGCGGTGAATGGCACGTGTCTGTGAAGCACTGGTCTTTCAGCACAAGATCTGCAGAGCTTCCTGGTGCACTGACCAAGGGGTCCAACTGATAACACAAGGACAGGCTCCCCAAGGTGATGCGGGATGTTTTCTGCTCAGATCAATCTAATATGAGCCCATACATGCAGTCATCCGGTAGCAGAGGGTTTCAAATTTTGAAGATCAGAGATTCCTTTAAGAATCAAATGACTTGTAAATCTTCAGATATGTAAGCCTTTTGGGGAAAAATCATAAACATAACACACACGCACATTTGGTAATAATTCTAGAAAGTTCAGTATGGTCTAGTGGTTAAGCCTAAGAATTTTAGTGACAGATAGCCTAGGTTAAGACTCTTATTCTGCTGCTGTATAATATTAGATTTTCTGCAAGTTATTTAACCTCTTTAAATTTTAGTTTTCCTCACCTTAAAAATGGAAGTGAAAACAGTACCTACTTATAGGGCCATGATAAGATTTAAATGAGATAAAGCATGTGAAGTGTGGGGCACTAAGTGCTTTGTAAATTTTTATTGTTATTAATTTTAAGGGGGTCACAGATCCTTAAAGCCGGTTTGTGGACTCCAGGTTAAGAATCTCTGCTCTGAAACAGGGACAAAGTTCAAACAATTAAGGATAATCCACTTATCATAAAAGCAAAAAGGTCACATTAAAGTAAAGTAACTATGCATGAAAGGGCATTAAACAAGCAGGTCTGCTGTCCTGCCTGGCCCTAGCAAGCAGGACAATGGGTCTAGTCACATCCCCTGTCGCTCTCAGGAGCACCAGCCTGTACCAGCCACCAGGACTTGGCAGCAATGGCTGCTTTCTGCATTGAGCAAAACAGCTCCTTAGCTGCCTGCACCTAATAAGGCTATTGTTCTGTCCCTGACATATTCTTTACAAGGTTTTAGGTGTAAGAAAGGGCTGTTAGAAGGTTTTAATGAAAGAATATGCAAGTGCCCAGTTTAAGGACTGACATACAATAACCTCAATAAATGCTATTTCTTTCCTTGGCTCAGGGGGAAGGGTAACTTGGTCTGACAACGTTACAGCTCTATGAGCAAGTCTACAGACACTCAGGGGAATCTCAGAGTTGTACAGCTTAACTAAATGTGACTTGAAATAAATGGGCCTTTGAGAGAGTTTTCTTTGGGTATTATACAGAGTTTGCTGGTTCAATAACATTTTCTCTGAAGGCATTTGACTTGTGCTTTAAGGTATACTATTTTAGTTGGAGTAGATTCTTTAGTCAAATTAGTACTTTTTGAAATGATTGAAATATCTAGCAGCCAACAATTTCTTTAGTTGCAAGTAGCCACAAATTGAATAGTGCCTGAAGGTTCTGCACCAAATTATTTTGTTGAGAAAGATTACTGCAGAAAATGGCCTAGTTAAATTACTTTAATGCATTCACTTCTGTATCCCAAGAACCTAGCCCAGTTCTGATACCATGTACAGGAACTTAATGACTGTTTATTATTATCCACTTGAAGAAATCTCTCTGTTTAATACAGGGTTTATTGCTGAACCAGGTGAAGGGGAATTAACTGTGCAAACACATGCTATGACTGATACAAGATGCAGATTTTAGCTTAGCAGTGCCTGGAAGAACCCACACTTCCTAATGGGGTCTCTGAGCAGATGAGCAGCAGAATCACTATTTTATTTTCAACAAGATTCACTGACACTTTTTCAACTGTTCTTACCAAACTCTTTGGTTAGCTCCTACTGCTTTTGATCTCAATTTTATTTTAACTCCAGTGGTATGTATGGGTGGGGACAAGAGAGAGGGGGACATATCTAAGTATAAAGAATTTAGCCATGCCAGAAGGGATGACAGGTCAAATCAAATCAATGATCCACCAATAAAGCCAATCATTGAAAATGGCACATTTAAATGCCAACACAGGAATAATGACGTAGGCATGATGCCCGTGACAACAATGGTAGCAAGAGTTAGCATTTATCAAATGTTTACAATATGTTAGAGATTGTGCTAGTTCTTTAGAGGGTTTTATTTAATCCTCATAACAACCCCAGGTGGAGGATCCTGGCATTTCCCTCCCCTCTTTATAGATAAGGACACAAAGGCAGAGAGAAGTTAAATGAGTTACAGACAGATAGAGAGCTAGCGTCAAAGCAATAAGGTCATTCTTCATCATCACACCAGTATTTCTGACTGGTGTGCTTGTTAAAATAAATAGTTCTAGGTCTTACTCAGAGCTACTGAATCAGTTGTGAGGATGAAGACCAGGACTCTGCATTTTAAAAACACACTCAGAATTTTCTGTGTGCACCATAGTTTGAGAAGCATTCTCTGTGCCTCATGAATCTCATAGTGCGTTATTGCTACATGACCAGATTTAACAAAGTGATTCTTGTTTTTATTGCAGACATCCAACTTATAAAAGTCAAAATACATCACCACACTTAAAGGAAACATTGAAATAGTTCCCATCAAAAATTGGCTCAACAAATAAAGTCATTTCAACAGAAAACCCAAATTATTTCTCTGCTCAATTGATAATATAAATGTAACTGCTTTTGCCCAGGTTTGAAAGATAGATTTTTGTGCTACTCTGTCTTTTCTATGAAACTTGGGCCTAAATTTTCCACCTGTGAAACAACAGTGTCTGAGCATGAGATATTATGAAAGTTTAGATTTTATTAAATATCAATCACAAACTTTAGATTTTTTAAAAAAGAGATTAGTTTTTGGGCAAGATGAAGGCTTAGGTAGATATGCTTTGCTTCTTTGCACAACCAAAAGAAGGACAACAACCAATTTAAAAACAAAAAACAGCCAGAACTGCCAGAAAACAGAACTATATAGAAGTCCAACAACCAAGGAGTTAAAGAAGAAACATTCATCCAGACTGGTAGGACAGGCAGAGACAGGCAGCTCGGGTGGAGGGGATGCTCAGCAAGGCAGCAGCTGGAGGACCAGGTGGGTGAAGTGGCTGCTGGTGGACCGGGCGGTGCTACATTCACATGCAGATAAGCCAGGAGGAACAACTGGGGAGCAAGATAGACCACACAACCCAGGGTTCCAGCGCGGGGAAATAAAACCTCAAAACCTCTAGCTGTAAAAACTTGTGGGGGCTGTGGCAGTAAGAAAAACTCCTACCCTCACAGGAGAGTTCACTGGAGAGACACACAGGATCTTAGAATGTACACAAATCCACCAACCCAGGAATCAGCACCAGAAGGGCCCAACTTGCTTGTGGGTAGCAGAGGAAGTAACTGAAAGCAGGCTGAGAGCCAAGCAAGTGGCATTGTTCCCTCTTGGACCCCCACCCACATACTGTGCCACAACACAGCAAAGAGGTTTGCCCCACCCTGGCCAATACCTAAGACTCTGTCCCTTACAATGTAACAGGAGCGCCAAGACAAAGAAATATGGCCCAAATGAAAGAACAGATCAAAACATCAAAAATAGAACTAAGTGATGAAGAGATAGCCAACCTATCAGATGCAGAGTTCAAAACACTAGTAATCAGGATGCTCTCAGAAATGGTTGAGTATGGTTGCAAAATAGAGGAAAAAGCAAAGGCTATGAAAAGTGAAATAAAGAAAAACATACAGGGAACCAACAGTGAAGGGAAGGAAACCGGGACTCAAATCAACAATTTGGAGCAGAAGGAAGCAATAAACATTCAACTGGAACAGAATGAAGAAACAAGAACACACAAAAATGAGGAACCTCTGGGACAACTTTAAATGTTCCAACATCTGAATCATAGGGGTGCCAGAAGGAGAAGAGGAAGATCAAGAAACTGAAAACTTATCTGAAAAAATAATTAAGGGAAACTTCTCCAATCTGGTGAAGGAAATAGACATGCATGTCCTCAGAGAATCCCAAAGGAGTTGGAGCCAAGGAGGAACACACCAAGACACATCATAATTACATTACCCAAGATTCAAGATAAGGAGAGAATCTTAAAAGCAGCAAGAGAAAAAGAGAGCATAGTTACCTACAAAGGAGTTCCCATTAGACTATCAGCTGATTTCTCCGAAGAAACCTTACAGGCAAGAAGGGGCTGGAAAGAAGCATCCAAAGTCATGAAAAGCAAGGACCTACATCCAACATTACTCTATGCAGCAAAGCTATCATTTAGAATGGAAAGGCAGATAAAGTGCTTTCCACATAAGATCAAGTTAAAGGAGTTCATTATCACCCAGCCCTTATTATATGAAATGTTAAAGGGACTTATCTAAGAAAAAGAAGATAATAAAAAATATGTACAGTACAAGGACAACAAACTCACAACTATCAACAACTGAACCTAAAACCAAAACCAAAACCAAAACCAACTAAGCAAACAACTAGAACAGGAACAGAATCATAGAAATGAAGATCATATGGAGGGTTATCAGTGGGGAGGGGTAGGAATGAGAATGGGGGAAAAGGTACAGGGAATAAGAAGTATAAATGGTAGGTACAAAATAGTCAGGGGGAGGTTAAGAATAGTATGGGAATGGAGAAGCCAAAGAACTTATATGTACAACCCATGGACATGAACTAAGGGGAGGGAATCCTGGAGGGAGAGAGGTACAGGATGGAGGGGGATAAAGGGGAGAAAAAAATAGGACAACTGTAATAGCATAATCAATAAAATATACTTAAAAAGAGATTAACTATAATATTTCTTTAAAGAGCAATTTTCTTTAAGTAGGGTTAAATGTTTTAATAAATACTTGGCAATATAGTATGTACTGAGAGGTTTATAAATATTTAAACACTTTGACCCGGTAATAGCTTTTCCAAGAATTTTGCCTAGGTAATTAATCACAGATTAAGATTTCTATTATGAAGGTGTTCAATAAACTATTATTTATAATAGGAGAAAACTTAACTGCCCCAAAATCAAAAGAATAGCTAAATAAATCATTTTGTTATATGTTAACTGGATGCTGTGCTACCATTACCACATTGGGTTTTATTAGAATACTAAAATATATGAGGAAAGGCTTATCAAAAGTGCTGATAAATTCAGAACTTTAAAATATGACATATACAGTCTTGACAGTCATCTGGCATGTGGCAATAGGATATATATGGCGATAACCATGTTTCAAATGTTCAATCTCTGTGACCCAATTTTGTCCATTCTCTATGCATGTATGTATATATATACATATAGTGTGTGTTTGTATGTGTGTGTATGCTTTAAAAAGTTATGCAGGATGTAAACCAACATGTTTTAACATGGCTATCTTGGATGCTGTGATGACAGGTTATTTATATTTTATAACATGTATTTCTTGTAGTTCCCAATTTTCCCACAGTGAGCAGGTGTTTATTTCGTATTTAGAAAAACAGATGCTGTTATGCAATAATTCAATGAGGAGTTACTTTGGGAAGTGCATGTGAGATGCAAAGTGCAGCATATCTGCATTACGGTCCTCGCTAACGAAGAGGCCTCCGACCTCTTCCAGTGAGGCCTCGCCAGTGTTCCCGCCAACAGGGATGTTGGCGACAATTATGCTGTCAGGGGACCTGCAAACTCAAAAGCCACAATTATGAGCTTGAGTACAGAAGGCTATATTGGAAGTGGCAGGCAATGTTGGCTTCTGCCAACATAATGGTCAAGTGAATGTGTGCTTTTGCCCAAAAAGGAAAGTAATGTGGCTGTAACTGGATATTGTAAATAAGTGGGCAAAGGATCCCTAAATAAGCAATATCACATAAGCCTACTCGCAGCATATTTTTCCTTCTGGAATCCGTGTTGGGCTCAGAGACATGGAGGCAGCCAGGAAACTGTTATCTGTTTACCTCAACTTTATTTTTGTAACTGTACGTGCCAGCAATGGGAGAACACATTTCTTTAAGAGAAAAATAAAATTGGCAATTAAATCCTCTGAGTTTTTGAAAAATCTTAACAAACCAAAACTTCTACTTTCCTGTAGTTGTCAAACCTAGTCTCATTAAAACTTTATTTTCAATTGTGTTTGCCCATATATGTGTGTTTCGGAACCTCGAGACTTGGCCTCAAATCCTGGCTCTGCCTAAGAGCTTTGTGCCCCTGGGCAGATTTCTTAGCCTCTCTGCTTCTTGGTTTTGTCACCTGTAACTGTAGACAGTCTTACAACGCACAGGCTGGGTGAGAAAACGGGAGTAAAGTGAAGAGCGCAGTGCTAGGCACCTCGTAGATACTAACTGCAGGTCAGCTTGATCCCCTGCCCCAGACGCCATGAAAGTACGATCATTCCAGGCCTTCCAAAAGCATTCCAAAATATGAAGGAATGTGGTCAAACCAGTGTGTGTGTTTATGTGATGAGACATATATGTACATGCACAGCCTTAAAAATATCTAAGGATATTTTTATGTAGATATAAAAATCTGTATTTTAGACATCTTTAAGGCTGGAAGAATAACTAGTATATGCTTAAAGAACAGTTAAGTCTTTGAAAACTCTTTATTGTCCCTGGTGAGTTCTGTTCAGGTGCCAATGCTCACCGGTCAATGACAAAACTCTTCCTCTTCTACAGAGTCAGCTTCATGTGCACTACACCATGGCATCTATTCAGAAAGCTATCCATCTTCTTTCCATTTTAAATGGTGAGGCAGATCTCGCAGAGCTTTCTTTAAAACCAATGGCCATAAACATGTTTCAGCCTCTGTTATGCTTCTCTGTAGACTGTGTGTGATTAGGTTATAAAATAAAAATAAGCTTGACCTTCCAGATATTTACAAACAAAAAATACACAGAATGATGTTAACTCTGTACTCATTATCCTAATAAAACACACAAATACACAAAGAGAAATAGACATTAGATCTTCTGATTCTTATTAAATAATAGAGGTCAATGCCACAGGTCTAGTCAAAGCCAACTCTGACCTTAATAAACAGGGACTACGTTAACCTTATGTAATATTTTCAACCACGATGACTAATAGTTCTATAGTTTTTATATTGAAGCTCTTATGGAGAGAGGAGTAACCATTTATGGAAGTATTCTACATGTTTGTTCCTCCTTGAAAGGAAGGCCAGATCTCCATGCATGTCAACATACTAATATAAAGTAAACACACAATCCAATTAGCTAACGGTCTGGAATCACAGTCATTTTTATAGTTCCAGATGCTGATCTTTACACAGGAAAAGTGAGACTATTTTATTTCTTTGTCCGAACTCTAAAAATTCAATATTTACATGACTCAAATATGTAGGTAAATACTCTATTGCAGTATTAAGTGTATATATGCATGTGGACATATGTTATGGGCTGAGTATACAATTAGGTTTTGGAAAAAATATTTCAGTTATAAGCCGTAAGGCCTGTATCATACATTTTGTCTGAAAAACCATTTACATCCACATACATATACACCCATGCACCACTATAATATGGCTTTTTAAATTATTTCATATACTTGACCATAACAGGAAATACAATCTAATGGAAATAAATGCCTCCACCATGCAACCTAGTCAGTTAATTGGTGACTGTAAAAGCAGTTGATTTTTCAGAACTGAGCTAATCAATGACATGTGTCATGCAAAGCTTGTTAAATTAGTAGATGCTACTGCAGTAAAAGACACACAGGAAACAACCCCTTTAAAGCACACATTGTAATGAGTTAAATATTTCACTTCGGTACATAATATGGTACAGCAGATCACCTCTCAATTTCATACAGACAATATGTCACATGTGTTTATTCTTGTTATATATATACATTTTGAGGATCCTAGCATGTTAGCATATAGCACCTGTTCAATTAATAGTATTAATGAATAAAAATGAAGGTATAAACATCTTATATTTGTCTAGCAAAATATTTATGTAGCTAAAACTAGAAAAAAGTAAAGAACTAATGTTGTTCATTTATCTGTTATTTTAAGTATTAGTTCCTCCTTTGAGGTTATGTAAAGCAAAAGCCATTTTCTAAGTGTACAAATTAAGGGACCTGTATTTTATTGCAGTTCTCTTAAAGAGCTGTTCTCATATCTATTGTGTATGTATGCATATACATCATATGCCATATACTGTATAAATATTGTAGTGGTTCTCGCTAGGATCCCTGGCTATCTTGGACTTAGAAGCCTTTAG
>VMDR010036781.1:0-10407 GCA_007922815.1 Macrotus californicus | reverse complement strand
TCAATCCTGTACAAAGGTAGTAATGGGAAAAGGAGAATAAAGAGCAGGAGACGATAAAGAGCAGAATAAAGAGCGGAATTCTCATCTCGTCTGCAAAAAAACAAGTCAGAATAGACGGGCGCACAAAACAGATGAAAACAGTAACCTGATATTTCAAAATGGGCTAAAGGACATTCAATAAAACAATGCAGAAGAAGAAAGTGCATGGTAGAGGAGGGAATGGGAAGTTACTATTTAAAGGGGACAGGATTTCTGTTTGGAGTGATGAAGCAGTTCTAGAAACATTACATGCTGGTAAAAGCTATTCATGGGCGTTGGGTAGGGGTTCATCTATTTCCATGACAGGGTGTGGGGATCTTCAAAGCATGTCCTGCTCCATCTATCTTTCTGAAGTATTGCTCAATGTTTTCACATAATTATCTCAAATCTGGATGGTAGTGATGGTTGCACAACATCATGAATGTACTTATTGTGACTGAATTGTATAGTTCCAAAGGGCTAAAATGGAAAATTGTTATGCATATTTTGCTATAATAAAAAAAGGGATGAAAGAATAACATAAATCAGAATGAGGTGAGATGATGGAATTCAGGACAGAATGAGAACTAAATTAAAAATATTTCAGAAATGAAGACTAAATTAAATATAATACAAGAGTGAATGAACAAAATGGAGATGCCTTAAGGGGAACAAATGAGAAAAGAATCAAATTTCTAGAAATCAAAAAGAAGATAAAAGGAATCTAGAGAAATGTCAAATAAAAAAAGCTAGGAAAAAAAGCTAGGATGATTCTATGAGAGTAATACAAAAATACATATAAGGATTTAGTAGGTCATAAAGGTGACATTTCAAACTAGTGGGACAGATTCACCTGTAAACTGTGATACACATATGTTGGAGTGTAAGCATTTTCTCTGGAAGCATCCACAGCACAGCAAAACAGTGTCTCTAAGGGCGGAGGGAAATTAGTGTCTGGGGAACTTTGGGAAATGGGTGAATTTCCATTGCATACCCTTTTGTACCTTTCTAAAGTTCCATCATGTGAACCTGTTACCTCTGAAGTCTGCCTGCTTGAGTTCAAACCCCAGCTCCCCAGTTGCTAGCTCTTAATCTTGGGCAAATACTAGACACACTCCAAGCCCCATCTCTTCATCTGTTAAATGGGGTGATTAAGGTAGCTTGCCCTGCCTGGAACAGAACAAACTCTCAATAAATGTAAATGGCTAGTGGGAACCACTCAGATGTCCATCAACCGATGACAGGGTGAACCAAGTGGTAACCCATTCAGTGGAATATTACGAAGTCAGAGAATGGAATGAAGGACTGACACACGCTACAACACGGTTGAACTTTGAGAACATGCTTAGTGAGGGAAGCCAGACACAAAGGTCACATACTATATTACGCCACATATGTGAAATCTCTGGAAAGTCACATTGGTCCAGACAGAGAGCAGACCAGTGGTTGCCAGGGGCTGGGGCTGGGGGGGAAGGAAACGAGGAATGAGTGCTACTGGTTGAGGGGGTTCCCGTTGGGCTGGTGCAAGTGCTGTGGGCTAGATAAGGTGATGGCTGCACGAATGGTGATTGCCCTAAATGTCCCTGAGTTCACAGTTCAGAGCTATGAATTTGAAAGTGTGCAAATTATATCTCAATAAAAATAATTATTTAAGTGCACATTACCCATTTTCCAATGATGATGATTCCCACTCTCTCCCACAGCCCCTATGAGACTTCCCACGGAGCCCCTCTGAACTGACGCCTGCGTAGTAGGGCTGTTCAAACGCCAACCCAGTGCGCACGCGCGCCTATAGCACTGGCCCCGGGGCAACAGACGCTTCAGTCAGATTTTCTCGTCGGTTGATGGCGGATTTTAGATCAAGAGGCACGTGCGGCCGGGTCATGGAGCTGGCCCTGGTTGGTCCCTCTGTTAATGCTTAGGCTTCTCCTGAAGTTTGATCTCGTCCGCCGGTAACGTCCAGATGCTGTGCTCTGAGGGCCAGGCTTCCGCCCATGGGCCCTTAAAAATACTGGGAGACATGCCTCAAACTGAGGCTTTGTGCCACCACATGCAATGTGACTTCAGCCCTTTGCTGAATCTCACAAGTGACACAGTGACCCTGGCCTTGCGTGTTGGAAAGGTTGCCTAAAGTGGTGCGTTAGTGGGCCTGGTGCACAGGAGTTGAATAAATGGTGATTTATGCCCAACGGCCTATTCTGGGTGGGCTCCCACTGCAACAGTTCACTTGGCCAGGCCCCTGTTATCTTCTGCTGCCTCCAGGACAACGCTAAGGCCTTGCCACTCATCTGGTGGATTGCCCCGTTTCATACTCACCTTCCCCAGCTACAATCATATATGGATATACAATCCAAGCCTTTTAGAAACACATCCTTGAATGAGCCTGATCTCGTCTGATCTTGTAAGCTAAGCAGGGGAGGGACTGGTTAGTACTTGGATGGGAGAGATATATCCTGTTCTGTTTTCTAATATATATACTTATCTGTTGATGATGAGACATAAGGCCCACCTCCACGGGAGTCATTTTACATTTCTTTTGGCTAACCAAGGGTCACCTTCAACTCTATTCAAATTTTGTCCTTTTAACCCTAACTTCAGACCCTTTCCCTCCTCCTGTTTCTAATTATAAACCCATAACATCTCTCCCCTTTTTGCCTTTATGGCTATGGACTAATCTCCTTCCTTTTCCCTCAGTTACTACCCCTTTGCCCCTCAATCTCCCATTCAACTTCCAATATTTCGTTCTCAGGCAGCATTTCATCCTGACCCTCACCAAGAAAAACCACAGTGAACAGCATCTCAAAACTCAGAAGCCTTTTTATTACTCATATTCTAAGTCTACTATATTTTTTATTCAATTTTATTGTTTTAAAATATACCATAATAGAGAAATTTATGTCTATCTATGAAAAATGTTGGTATGCAAAGTGGCACCAACCATGTGAACATCTCATATTGCATAGCCATAGTATCGAGAAATTTCCATTTCTTTTTCCCTTTCAATGAAATACTGTACTTTCCCCAAAGAGGTGTATTTGGCTGCATTCTCACGCTCGAGTTGAGCCATCCTCTTCATGGCCTCCCGCTCTGGCCTCTGCTCATTCGTGATGGGCTTTGACATGACTGGCTCAGGGACAGTGGGTTTCTTCCATGGATTTGGTTGGAGGGTGAAATCCTGGAGTAGATATTGGTTTTGAGGCTTGGGTGGGGTCAGGGGCTTGGTCACAGCAGTGTGGATGGGCTCTCTCTGGGAAGAAGTGCAAGCTGATGTTTTGTAGGTTGCAGGCCTAGGAGCAGCAGACTGAGGAATGCTAGGGCAGGTAGGGTTGGTCAAACCTGGTCTAGATGGGTTGGTGGAAAGTGACCAAGCTGGTCTGGCAGGTCCTGTCAAAGATGTAGGAATTGGTCTGGATGAATTCACTGCTGCAGGTTGAGCTGAGTTAGAACCAGGCCGGGCAGGGCTGGTCAAAGGTGATCGGGATGGGTTGTTAGAAATTGGCTGAGCTGATCTGGCAGGACCTGTCAAAGATGCAGGAGTAGGTCTGGATGAATTCACTGCAGCAGGCTGACCTGAGTTAGAACCAGGCCGACCAGGGTTAGCCACAGCAGGCCGACGTGATGCCAGAGACTGTGGCCTGCGAGGAACTGGTTGAGCTTGAGGCTTGTCCAAGTTAAGAAAAGGCAAAGGTACCAACTTGACTTTGCCAGGAGGTGGCAGCTCATACTGGGATGGAGAACACTCTTTTTTAGCACTGCCATTTAGTTTCTGGCATTTGAGTTGAGATTTCTCAGGACCTTTGTCTTCACCCAAGGTATCCAGCCATCGTTTGGTAGGTGAGGGTGACTGGGGGCGTTTGGGCTTGCTTGAGTTTCCCAAGGCCTGGGAGGAAGACAGTTCAGTTTTCTTATCAAGCCTCTTCCCCAGTGCATGAAAGACCTGCACAGATTCCAGCATTTGCATACCTAGGTGAGTCCGAGGCTTTTTGAAGGTTTCTTGGGTCAGCTCAGACTGATGTTTCCTCTTCCTCATCTTGGGAATTGTTGACTTCTTTTCTGTCTTAAGTTTTTTCCCTGACTGCTTGCTCTCTCCAGCTTTGTTGGAATTGTCCTTGTTTCTTCTGTTCATTTCCTGCCCATGGCCCTTAGTTTTTCTGTTCCTGCTGGATGTAGTTTTCTGAGGCTTGCTGTTAGAAAGGTTGGCTGTGCTCTCAGGAGCCCTGTCACTGGCTGCAGAATTGCAGATACCCTCCTCTCCCAAGCTCATGCAGTCTGGGCTCTCAGATTTGATTTTGGCCTTGGGAGCACCGCTGATGGGCTCAGAGGCTTTATGTTTGTTCTTCCTAGCTTGATCAGAAGGAGCCTTAATGATGCTTGAGTTTTCCTGCACCTCATTCAACTTGAGGGCTCTGGTGTTTTTGGTCTTGATCTCCTTGGGACCTTTGCATTGATCAAGGTCATCCAAAGAATTTAAGATCTGTGGAAGGTGAATATCCTCCACCAGTGTAGCGATGTCTGCAAAGCCATCATTATATTCAGTCACATATTCAATCGTCTCCTTGTCTTTAGGACTGTATTTAAGACTCAGGTTGTTCTTTCCGAGATCATCGTTTTCACAGTCAGGCTGCTTTTCTGAGAGTAGCGGATCAATGCTAGCCAGGAGCTGGTGAATATCAGGCACTTCTAAAGGGAGCAGTGGAGAATCTTGGATTCCTATTGGAAGATGGTAGGCATTGAGAGAGTTTGAAAGGTTGCCTTTAATATCATCCAAATTCTTCTCTTTCTGTCCTTGGCTTGGAGATGGAGGCAGTGCCAGAAGATTACTAGAACTCTGGACTGGAACTACCATTGAAATGTCCCCAAATGCAGGTGGTGGTTTACTCTCAAGTATCTGTATATTTCTGCTAGTGCAGGACTTAGGGAAGTCTGGAGTTTGTGGTAGACAAAATGTTTGGCTTGGAGGTTGCAATCCCAGGGAAGTCTCCATCACTACAAAGGAATTAAGGAGAAGAAGTCAGTCCCTGGTAAGCAAGATGCTCCCCATATATCCAATCAGGCACCTTCCAACAATGGGGAAGGCATGTCTACTAGCTCCCTTCAGGATCATAGACAGCGCCTTACATCAAGAGCCAGAAGGCTGTGGTTCTACTCCTTACTGGTGGTCATTTGATGTCATTGTTCCATGGTTTTCTTTGTATTTAACATGGTTGTTGTGATTCAAATAAAAAGTAAAAGTGACTTTAAAATGTTTTATAGTAACATTCTCACATAGAATCCTTTCAATTCTCTCTACTACCCTGACAGAAGAAGAACGTTTCACGCCACAAACTAGGAAGGAGAATGGAGCTCTTCCTAATGCCATATATAAGCACAGACAGATTCTTAGCCTACTTGATATGGATGTGATCTTGGAACACAAGGTCTTAAATCCTGGCATAAAGCAGGGAAGTGAGGGACAGTGAAACTGGCATGGTCACAATAAGAGTTCTGAAATCCCTTTACAAATAGACTAAGGTAATAAGTCAGGGAAGGGAGTTCATTGCAGTTGGTAGTACAGGGGGACTAAACAGAGCACTGAAAAGGGTGATATCCCTTGGTCCACTCTTGGGGTTCTCACACATGGGCAAACATGGCTGTTACAGTGCCCCACTTTCCCACCTCTATAAGGTGTTTTCAGGAAGACTCTGAAATTGGAGAGCGCTGACTGAGGATAGTAGTTCTTAAGTCATAGCACTTAAATGCTACCTATCTCTGGTGTCACCACTTCCCAGTAACAGCTTGACCCTGTTTCTGAATGCTGACCTTATTCCTCTTTCTTCCTGCTCTTTGTACTCACCTTGAAAACTTGTCTGTGTGATGGGTTGAGCAGACACAGAGGAGTAGATTCCCGACGTGGAGGCTGGTGGTATCACACTTGTGGGCTGAATCTCCTTCAGTACCATGACCAACTCTGGTTGAGGGACAGAGGCCCTGCTCTCCGTGTAAGAAACAACGGAACCATAGGATTGGAGATAGGGGCCCAGTTCTCCAGATGTCAGAGGCCCCAGGGGGCCTTGATTACAGTAATATCCTTGAATTACCCCCTGGTAAGGAAGTGACAGGCTATGTTCCTGATTTGTAATCTGAGATGGTGTTGCGTGAACAACTTGGGCAGATAGAGATGGACACAGATGGTGTATGTTGTTGGCATCTAAAGTGGTATCATACTGGGATGCCATGGACATGGAAGAAACAGCTGTGTCCTGCTTGACAGTCAGATTGAAATCTCTGAGTGATGATGACTTCTTTTTAGGGCCTCCTGTGATAGCCCACTCAAAAGTACCAGGGTTGGAAGCAGCTGAGGTGGAGATCTGCCTCTGGCCAGCACCTCCAGACAGCATAGTTGCGCCAGCATGTTGGTAAAGGTAAGCACTACCCATGGGTGGTTGGAACGAGGTGCCAGAGGCTGATGGCAGTAGCCATGCTGAACTGACAGCTGGAGCAGGGACTCTGGAGAAATTGCAGACACTTCCTGTTAGGGAAGCTGCATTACTCACTACAGGAAGAGAGAGGTGCAGAGAATCTGAATTTCCAAGGAAGGGTGGATTTTGGAAATTCTCTGTGGGGAGCAAGAGAGTGATGAAAGAAATCAGTAAGTTGATGAACTCACTATGTTTGAAGAATACCATTATGTTAAGATTGTTGCTATCAGTAAGCTTCTAATACCAATACTCACTGTAGTATCAAAAATCAGTATGGTGGTTGTGAGTGCTGGAGCAGTTTGCTACTCTCGGTACTCACTGCCCTTGCTCCCAACTTGGCAAAAATGTGCAGAAGATCCAAGTTGTGTGGTTCATATACTGTTCTGCAGACTAGAAGCCACCTCTCCTTGCCCTGTTGTTCTCCTGAGCCAGTGCTAGTGTTGATTTGTATGCTTTTTCCCAGAATTGAATAATCTTAGAACCAGGGATCTTTAGAGAATCAGTGTTCTCACATTCTCGTTTTCTGAGTGAGGAAACTGAGGCTCAGAGAGGCTAAACAGACTTGTAAAGTTCTCCCATTGTGTCAGCCTTATTCCCAGGTTACAGAGCACCCTGACTGCCTTGCCGGGACTGTGCTCGGAGCATGACACAGCCACACACTGGGAGCAATACAACCTCTAATATAGGTGACTTTTTTTGTCCAAGAGTAAACAGTATGGCTATTCTCATAATCTTTAGTGTCTCATTTTGCCTGACCAGTTTACATGTTATTCTTAGAATTCACATTTAGCTCAGTCCAGTTGGTCAATATAAAGAGTTATTCTTACCCTTCTGAAGCCTCATTTCTGATCTGTTCTCAAGATGACTATGTGAGAATGTGTTTCTCAAGAAGGGTTTTTCGAAAGAAGTGAGCTTTAGGCTACTCATCTATAAAGTAGTTATAATAATAATGACAGAAATAATTCATAATGAACAAGTGGTGTGTTATATATGGTGTATAAGTTCTTAAATATCGAAGAAAAAATAATGAAACACATACCAAAGAACTAAAAAGATATATAAATTAATCAAAATTGAGGAGTGTAGTAAGGATCAAAGCATAATAAATGTAACAGCAAATGAAGTTCTGTTCTATACATGCAATACTATAACAGTGAATGTTGTTATTTTATTTTAGTGACTACTATAACCAAAATGCAGACCAGAATGCCAGGTGGTTTTGAAGGAATTCCCAGCTAGGACATAGGGACAGGGAAGACATATCAGTAAAAATCCATAACAAGTAGCAAAATGCAATAAATGTAGATGTGGAGATAACTCTAATATAGACAAATATTTCAGTGAATACAGATATAAAACAGACAACGATGTGTAAAGGAATTCCACTCATGTGCTCATTCATGTTCATCTGAATATTACCCAGCAAGTAACAGATAGCGAGTCCAGTGGAAATATATATTCCAGCTAATATAGCCATGTAACAAACACAAGAGAACACTTATAAAATATCATGAAGCTTTTTATATTTATCTTAAAACCTTGATTATAACGGCCTTTCACATCCAGGAGACTGTCATACCCAAAACCTTAAAAACCATCATCACTAGATTCCCATTAAAACAACTTAATGTAGAAATCCCCAAGAGACCTCTCAGAATATACCACTTGTTGATTTTGAATTACTTCTACGGGCCAGTCCCCGGTTGGGAGCATGCAACCAATGTTTTGCTCACACAGTAGTGTTTCTCTCCCTCTCTTGTTGCTTTCCTTCTCCTCTCTAAAAATCATGAATAAAATCTTTTCTAGATAAATGTCACATTAGACATGTGGGGCTTGACTTTTCTTTTTCTTCTTAGGTAGCTAAGATTTAAAAAGAGGTGGTGGCTGTTTATCAGTGTGTTGTCTGTGTCAGGAAGAAAATAAGTATAAAGACGAAAACCAGCTTAATCTCAGAACATATCACACAAAAGAATTAGTCTTTCTGATTCAAACTAGGATATATCATTTAAAATATTTATTTTTAATAGAGTAAACATCTACATAGTTTAAAAATCAAGTGCAGCACTGAACATGCTGTTTCCTCCAGCCCCCTAGGTAACCAATTTTATCGTTTCATGTTTATAGAAAACATCATTTTGAAAATACAGTTTTCAAATGTTTACATTCAACTGTCAAATGTCATCTGTTTTCAGAAAAGTGACAGAAAAACACAGACAATGAAATATGACTTTTTGTGTAACCTCTTTGCCTAGTGGTGCCTTATTCTGGCCTTACTTTCCTTCCTAGCCTATTCATGTAAGCATTTGCTGAAAATCACCTTTATTTTGCCCTACTCTGAGCAGATTTTACCCTACCCTATTTCTCCCTTAACTTAAAATCTTTGGTTTCCTTCAGCATTCTATCCCAAACTACCATTTCTGTTCTTGAGCGCTCCTCCGTGCTCTCCTCCCTCATTCTTGCAGTCCCTCCCCCTCGATCTCTCCCGTAGGCCTGCTCTGATAACAGTGCCCCTCAACTTTCCTACGTTCAAATGTTGTCCTTCCTAGTGCCCAGCACCCTTCATCCTCTCTGCCTATTTTCTCTTCTCACCTAGTCTGGATACACAACTCCCAAAACTGGTGTATATTACTTCTTAAATGGCACCAAATTTAAAATATCAAAGAAAAATATTAGTGGTGGGAGAACATTACATATCCTGTGTATATACACATATTTAGATTTCTCTATCACCTATGTTTTCAATCTGTTTCTGTTGAAACCCTCTCAGGAAGCTGTGATTTCACTTTTTATATGGGTGTCCTTTAAGGCTCAGTATTAGAAAGAAAGTGATTAGAAAGAACAACCAATCTAACATATTAATGTAGTCGGTGAGGAAAAAACAGATTTTGTGAGACATTCAATTACCTGCCCAAAGTCACACAGCTAGTAAATGTTGAAATCAAAACTAAATATAAGTCTCCAGATTTTTAGATCAATACTTTTCTCCCTTATCCATGCTATTTTGACTCTACTCCTAAATTTAGGGCCAAAAAATATCTAATACAAAATTAAAAAATTTTCTTTTCTTACCTGACATAGTCAGAGAATAAGAGGAAGTATCAGCTATAAATGCAAAGGATGAGGAGACCACACCAGATGCCTGATCAGTTGAAGCCAAAGAGCACAAGTGTCCAGTACGAAGGTCACTGGTCACACTGGTCACTGGTCACTGGTTACTGGTCACTGGTCAGTTGCGATGATCCAAACTTATTTACACAGCACTCCATGGAAACCCCAAGATTCTACCAGGTGGTGGTAGGTTTGGTGGGAGAATGATGTCACAAAGCAGGCAGTTTAAAGAGATGAGAGAGCCAATAGGGAGTCAGATTCCCAACAAGAAGACAGGATTGGATGAAAGAAATCGTAGGAGAGGAAACCAACACCTAAATGACTCTGAGGACCATTGTGGTACTCCAAAGGCAGATGTGATAGTCTCACTTTCCCCATAATCTCATGTTAAGGGAAGAATCATCTCAATGTTTCATATAGATGTTCATTAACATAAATAAATACTGGTAACTTATATCTTCTATATAATATTGTATAACATATGTGTTTATATATGTATATGTATGTGTGTGTATGTATATGTGTATATATATATGTATATGTGTGTGTGTATAATCATTAATATCCTCAGGAAGAAGGAAAGGGACCTCTAGGTTGCACAGTTACAGCTCTTCTGAGGTTTCGTCAGACCACCTGATTAGTGAATTTACTGCAGGTTTGGAGGAGCAGAGAAAGGGATTAAGGAGCTCTTTTCCGTAACTTGGCTAAAGAGTAAAATGAAGTGTGTTGAGTGTGTGTTATAGAGAATGGTGTGGTCCAAGGCTTCCCACTCTCAGTTCCTTCTCCTTGAATCCCACCTTCCTTGGGCTGGGCTGGGCAGGGC
>VMDR010036780.1:0-10406 GCA_007922815.1 Macrotus californicus | reverse complement strand
CATCAACAACAGCAAAACATGATCATGAGACATCAAGTTATTGATTAGTGACTATTTATTTCCTTCTGCCTTTGTCTTTGTGATACTGAGACTAGCTACCTTGTCAAACACCCAGCAAAGTGAACAAGTCAAGGTTTGGTTTTAAGTCAAATTAATTATTAGTCTTCTGTTTCCTAAGCTGGCTTTGGTGATTGCATGCTGAAATCTTTGCTTTATGAGCCTCTCATTTTTCATGAAGCCTGATATCAAAGATGACTGTAACCATCATTCCCATGGGAAGCTCTTTCTTCTATAACAAGGGCCCAACAGATGTGTCTGCTTGATTTCTCGTCTCTCCTCTTTTCTTCTCTTTCAGCAGAGATTGACAGTAAGGAGAGGGTTAATCACAGGGATAACATTTCTACTCTAAATAGATTCAAATCTTAAAGGAGGGGGGTCTCATTCAGAACATTAATTCTATTTTTTTCTTATGCTTTCTCTTTCTCATCTAAACACATATGAATAAATACCAACAAGACTGAATTTCAGTAAGTAGCTATTACTGTAGAATATCAGATGACCAAGACTCAAATGGTTTTTAGAAACTCTTTTGATTGATTTTGTAATAACAAGTTCCTTAGGCAAGATCCTTAATTAGAGGTAAGTTCTGTTACCGTGTGCAAGTCCTGCATCGTTTCCACGCATCGACATGCAGAACTTTATGCTCCCTGATTCCTCTGGGCCTTGAACTCTATTTTTATCTAGTCTACAATATGATACATGGAAAACTCATTATTTCAATCCTTTTTAAGTTTATTTTATTGATTATGCAATTACTGTTGTTCCAGTTTTTTCTCCTTTGCACCCCTCTGCTCAGTACCCCTGCTCCCTCCAGCAATCTGCCCTGCCCTTAATTCATGTCCATGGGCTAGGTGTATAAGTTCTTTGGCTTCTCCATTTCCTATGCTACTCTCAACATCCCCCTGTCTATTTTGTTCCTACCAATTATGCTTCTTAGTCCCTGCACCATTTCCTCTATTCACCCTCCCCCCTCCCAGCTGATGACCCTCCAAATGATCTCCATACATACGATTCTATTCCTGTTCTGGTTGTTTGCTTAGTTGTTTTTCTGTTTGTTTTCCTTTTGATTCAGTTGTTGGTAGTTGTGAATTTGTTGCCTTTTCAATATTCATGGTTTTAATCTTCTTTTTTTAAATAAGATCCTTTAACATTTCATATAATGAGGCCTTGGTGATGATGAACTCCTGTAGCTTTACCTTATCTGGGAAGCACTTCATCTGCCCTTCCATTCTAAATGATAGCTTTGCTGGAAAGAATAATCTAGGTTTCAGGTCCTTGCTTTTCATCACTTTGAGTACTCCTTGTCAGTCCCTTTTTGCCTGCAAAGTTCTTTTGAGAAATTAGCTGATAGTCTTATAGGAACTCCTTTGTAGTTAACTCTGTTTTTCTCTTGCTGTTTTTAAGATTCTCTCTTTATCTTTAACATTTGGCATTTTAATTATAATGTGTCTTGCTGTGGTCCTCTTTGGGAGATTCTCTGTGCTTTCTGGACTTGTATATCTGTTTCCTTCACCAAATTAGAGAAGTTTTCTTTCATTATTTTTTCAAATAAATTTTCAATTTCTTGCTCTTCCTCCTCTGCTCCTGTCATCCTTGTGATTCATATGTTGGCACGTTTGGAGATGTCCCAGAGGTTCTTAAGGCACTCCTCATTACTTTGAATTCTTGTTTTTTCTTTCTATTCTGGTTGAATATTTATTTCTTCCTTATGTTCCAAATCATTGATTTGAATCCTGTCTTCCTTCCCTTAACTGTTGGTTCCCTGTGTATTTTTCTTTATTTCACTTAGTATAAACTTCATTTCTTCCTTTATGTTTTTGTCGTATTCAGTGAGTTCTCTGAGTATCTCTCAGCATTTGAACTTTGCATCTGATATGTGAGCTATCTCCCTTTTGTTTAGTTCCTTTTCTAGGGTTTTGTTTTGTTCTTTTATTTGGGCCATATTTCTTTGTCTCCACAATTTGGCAGCCCAGATGGAGGGGTAGGGTGACATGCTTCACCTCCTTGTGCAACCATAGAAAGAATTACAACCAGATCTCAAAGCTAATACCACCCAGAACCATCAGAAAATTGAGCTGTATGGAAGTCTGAGAACCAAAGATTTAAAGAGCCATATTCATCCAGAGGCATAGAAGGGGTGGAGTCATGGAGATGGTCAGAGAGGCAGTTACTGTGACTGTGACGTGAAGAGGTGGCAGCAGTAGTGGCAGAACAGATGGTCCCACATTCACATATGGTGGATTAAAATGGAGCAGGATACCTTCTGAGCAAGTGATTTGAGCCCCAGGCCAGACCGGACAGCCCACGGTTGCAGCTGCAGGAAGACAAATCTCCATTACCTCTGGCTGTAAAAACCAGTGGGAGTTGGGGCAGCGGAAGAAACTGCTGGACTTTCACAGCTTTAAGGGCCCCCACAGACTTAGAACATATACAAACCCACCCACTCTGGGTTTCACCACCAGGGCAGCAGCTGGAAGGGCGCCAGTCACATACGGGAAGTAGGTGAAGTGACTGGAAACAGGGTGAGTGCTGGGCAAACCTCCAGAAGCCAGGCAGTGGTGTTATCCCCTCTCTGAGTTCTTGGCCCCCCTCCTCTGCAGAGCCACAAAGCGGTGAATTGGGTTGCCCCATCCTGGCAATTATCTAAGGCTCTGCCCCACACAATTTATAGGTGCCTTTTCTACTTAAGCCACATTACTAAGACATGGAGTAAAAGCAGCTCTACCTAAAACTTACTATTTTTGTATAGTCTTCTTCTGCTACCCCCTCTACTAGTAATTATTTAGTGGCTGTATAGATAAAAATGCAGGAATTTAATTCTCTTTAAAAAATTATTTTTATAGCCCCAAATCTCTGGAGAAATTGATTTGTATTATTATTATTATTATTATTATTTAGTATGTGATTACAGTGTAACTGCTCAGGATTTATCAAAACAAAATAAAACATTGTCTTCATTGGTAGTAATTTGGAAGGAAATTTTCTTGTTTATGTTACATTTTTGCAGAACCAAATAAGCTGGTAAGCAAAGAGTTATAAAACAAGCTTAATAAATCCTCATATTGATGCAAAGTTAACATTGGTCACTGAGCAATTGGATAAAAATTCAGCTCACAAACAGCATTTTGGCTGCAATCAATGCTTATGAAAACCACGCACAGTTTTTGCAAACCCTGCTTGATTTGGCAATGCTGGGAGTCAGCTGTGATTCCTGAGCATAATAAATGCTTTGGTTTGAATTCTCCTGTCTGTTGTATATGAGGTTTGTCTGGAGCTCATTCAGATTCAAGATGCACTTTAAGATAGAATTAAGAGGGGAACTGAAGGAAAGAAGAAAGTCTTCATTTGAAATTCTTTTATTGAAGTATGGACATACTAGATGATTGCTGGACTGGAAATAGATAATTTTCAGAAATGAAAATAACATTGCTTGCCTCGGTTCAGATTTCACCCACAGAAACTACTAAATTTTTATCAGATTCAGTGTCAGCACTGCATGAAAAGTTGGTCCTTTATGGAAAGGGGATCATCTGGCCTCCTGTTTCTAAAGTAGAATAAAGATTACTCATTTACTCCTTTGCAATTATAGCCATCGAACCCTTTGAAATTGTGGAAGGGTGAGATGATGACATCTATATAAATCTATATTGAAGAGCCTAATGTTTAAAAATCTCCCATGTTTGCACACTGAAGGGTTAATTATGAGCTGATGCACATCACTGGTAACCATCAAATATGTCAACTTGGTGTCTGGGCGAAGAGTGAAAACAGGAAATGTATTCCTTGTTAACTTCTAGGCTTTCAATATAGGGGACACCTTTAAGAAATAACTAGAGTCCTTAGGAAGCTTTTCAGTAGAACACATGCAACTGACAAGGGAGCACTCCCTACAAAGGCCTTTCTAGTCAGATGAAAAGGTCATTATTTTTTATAGACGACAGTTTGGAAAATTCAAGGCAAATTAGCAGAAATTTTGCCTGAAGCTCTGAAGACAAGGAATGGTGCTATGCTGGTCCTTCTGTTTCCCCTCACCCCGGTCCCCTTCAGACCTCTTTTACCTTCTGCAGCCAAGCCCCAGAATGACCAAGTGAAGGTTAATGAAAATATGCCCAAAGGCCAGAATTGCCTCTGTTAAATTTGAATACTTCTCTTCTAAAAGAATTCTAAAATGTAACTCCAGGAATCCTTACTTTAAAAAGAATTAATTTGCCCTCACTGATGTGGCTCAGTGGATTGAGTGCTGGCTTCCAAACCAAAGGGTCGCTGTTTAGATTCCCAGTCAGGGCACATACCTGGGTTGCAAGCCAAGTCCCCAGTAGGGGTTGGTCAGGAGCAACTACACACTGATGTTTCTGTCCCTCTCTTTCTCCCTCCCTTCCCCTTTCTCTAAAAAATAAATAAATAAAATCTTTAAAAGTTAATTTTTGTGCTTTTTTTAATCTAGTGCTTTTTAGATATTGATGACTAAAAAGCACTAGATTAGGATTTAGGAGAATGAGTTTCCAATGTTGCCTCTGCTGTATACTCACTAAGCTTTTTAACTAGTCTGAGCTTTAGTTTCTTCTTCAAAATATTGAAGATATCTGCTGACTGTATGTCAAGAACTTGTTAGGTAAACCAGTATGAGATAGGTACCTTGTAATTGAATCGTTCTATATAAAATGAAATTTTTATTATTGTAAGCATCTAATAAATAACCAGCAAATAGGTATCCTATGATTCAACAATATTAAACTTTGTGCTTTTATTCTCTACTTCCCAGGATACCCCTAGCAGTTCACTAGTGCTCCCTCTTTCCATTTCACATTTATCTGTTCAAGCAAACTTGTCTTTAATTGCTTTACCTCATCTGGATCCTGTAAGTTTTGAAAACTGTTTAAGCCCATACTTACCACTTCTGCCACTGTTGTCCTTCATTACGTGGCATTTGACTAAATATTACCTTGCATCACTCAGAGGTTCTTTGGTCATAAGTGTCATTTCTCCAATAATTTTTTAAACTCTCAGCTACTTCATCTGTACTCTGCTGATGTGCATGTGGGCTTCACGTACTACTGCACAAATCTGACTTCTCTATTAGTATAGTTTGCTACACATTTGGCTGTTGGGATCTAGCATCCAGTGTAATGACCTCCCCATGTTGTGTTTCATTTCCATTTGGTTCACCATGACCCAAATATCTCTCCTTGACTATCTCTATCCTCAGTCACCTTTCTGCCTCTAGGACCTTGACTCTTAATTGGGTTGACTAACATGGATTTGAATAAGAATAATTATTTCATGATGTGAAAGCAAAATGAACTGGAGCAGCAGGAAAGGTATTCACAATGTGGAGTAGTTTATATAAAAAAAATAGACAGGAATACCTGCCCCTATTACTTTCTATTCAAACTTATGATATAAAGTTGGATTGGAAGGGGACTGATTTTCTTCAGTCACCAAAACAGTGCTACGTTGCCCAAGCATGTGTAAACAAGCACTAGGTCTGTTAGGCAGCAAAGCGCCTGCTGCATTTGGAGCAATGTTGTAGCGGGAAACAGTGATCCGAGAGGATTTTGTTGCGTTTGTCAGCATTGCAATCATGCCTCTTTCCAATGAGTATGGTTGTGGTTGCCCAGAGGTTTATATTCAAATGGTTTCCTGGAAATAAAGAAAATATTGAACTGAAATTACCATTTTTCAGTAGGATCCCCAGGCACAAATTCTGTTATTGGCATTGAGCAGCTGGTGTCCCCGTTTAAGCTTCTGTGTAAATTTGCAAACAAACCGTTGCCTACTTTTGGTAATTACGGAGTCTCAAAGTGCTAGTAAGAGGTGGCACTTAATAACGTACATTACAAAAGCATGGTAACTGAGGCAATAAGAACACTGCTTAACGGACACCATTGTAACAGGAGTTGCGCAGTGGGATGCTCATAATAATCAGAATAAGTTTAATGTATGTATGTATGCCAACTGTAGAGAGGTTGCAGACAACAGCAGGAGAAGCAGTATGTTACACAGGGAGAAAACTGAAATAGGGAACAAAACATATTTTTAACATATTTAACCACAATTGTGTCTCTTAAAAGATGATTTAACACCATGAGTCTATCAACAGAATCAGCTCTTTGTTTTCAGTTTCAGTGTCTTTTAGTTATGAACCATGAACAAATTATTCTTATTGAAATTAAACTGCAATTGCATTTCAAAACATCAATATGATTGAATATGTAAAATCCTATTCTAACTGTTTAACTTTCTTGAGCAGATTCAATTCATATACCTGTTAAAAATCAATTTTTTTCCTCTTAACCCAAGAACTGTTCAAGGCAATACTCCTACACTTAAGTAAAACCCATCTAATCTTTGAATATCATTGCATTGGATGTACCAGAATGTGAATTCTGATGGTAGGGAATTTCCTGGTATACGGTAGTCCCACCACCAGTGCGGTTTTGCAATGCTGAACAGCAGGAATATCCAATTGCCTTTCACAAAGCCGCAGGCTGACTATTTATGAGTGCTCAGAAGTGGCTGTTGTATGAATCAGGAGCTTTTTGCAGTCTCAGAAATGCATACCAAGAAAAGATATGTGTTAGTAGAACCTTGATATTTATTTAATAAAATTAGAATCTTTAAGAGGTTTCCAAAATAAGGCTCTTATGAATAGTTTCCTAAATGTCTTTTCTTTAATAAATAGAATACCTGACCCATTAAAGCTATGAGAGCTATAGCTTTTGTTATAGCCAGCTATTAATTATTCATATATTTTTTAAGCTGTGCAATGCTCATGTGCCTGCATACTCTAGGCAGGAAATCCATTTAATGCCCAAATAACACTAATCCATGTTCTCTCCCTTTAAACCACAAAACAGTCCAATCAACTACAGTTGTAATATATGGTAATCCCCAGCCATGCTAACATGTTTTACAAATCAATATTGGTTCCATTATCGTCTCACCAGCTATGTTGGCCACATCACTTCTGTCCTAAGTGAGGTCATATTTTATCATCTTCCAAGAGGTAGCTACTTGTCCATCCCATACTGCTTTACCCCAAATGTAGTCACAAATAATCAATTCTCTAAAGCATGTGTAACTACTCTTAACCTTATTTAGATGTAATATGTATAGCATCAAATCCATCCATTTTAATTGTACAATTCAAAGAATTTTAGTATGTTTATGGAGTTGTACACTTGTCACCACAATTTAATTTAAAACATCTTTATCATCCTAAAAAAAAGAAAAAAAAAACTCCTACTATTTACATATATTCCCTGTTTACACCCCCAGCCTTAGGTTACTGCTAATCGACTTTCTGTCTCTATAGTTTTATTTTCTGGACATTTTATGTAAATAGATATACAATATACTTTTTTGTGTGTCAGACTTCTTTTACTTAACATAATATTTTCAAGGTTCACCCATGTTGTAGCATCTATCAGTCCTTAATTCCTTTTTATTGCTGAATGTTATTTCATCGTAGTGCATAAAACATTTTGTTTATCTGTTCACGGGATATAGAATTTTAAGTCTTCACTGAGAAGGACTTCTCTTCACACCATGTGAGAATAATAGCACGAAACTTGCCTTCCCAACAGGAAAACAAGACAAGATACAGGAAATGGTGACCATTGTTGTTAGATCTTGACAACAGGCTCACAGAACTGTGATACCTGCGAGAAGGAAAACTAATGAGGTGGGCTGTGTGCTCCTCGGTTTTCTTTCTGAGAGCACTTTCAGACTGTGGCCAAGGGAGAGAAACTCAAAATCAGGAAAACAATCTGTATGACTTGAACAGATAGAGATCATAGAAAAAGAAGCTGAAGCTGCTGGGATTTATAGGGAAGAAGAAGCAGACAGTGAAAAAGAGCTACAGTAATCTTCTCAAAATCTCCTTTGAGTATTTGCTAATGGGTAAATGGAAACTCTATGAGGCAAGGCAAAAAAAGTACCTGGGAGCTGTGAGTGCAGCATTTCTCGGAGTTTTTACAGGGTCAGAGATGTTGAAATTTTTGCCAGCCAAAGTTGGGAGAACTCACGAAATACCCAGCATACTCAATTATAATCCAAAAAGACCATGCCTGAGGAATAGGGCTGAGCTAGCCCTCATTTAAAGAGTATTTTGGATCCCTCCTAACAAAGCTTTTGAACAAGGCTTGAAAGGATTGATCTGATCTAAAAGTATATCAGCTTCTAGCCCAAACACAATTTAACAGTCTTTAAGGAAATATAACTGAATCTAGACATAGCAATATAATTAGTAATGCTAAGCATCACTAAATAATTGCTAGACACAGAGAAGAGAAGAAAAATGTGATTATAATCAAGAAAAAAATCAGTCACTAGAAACAGAACTAGGAATATAAAAGATAAGAAAATTAGTAAATAAGAATTTTAAAACAGTTATTGGAAATATGTTCAATGATTTAGAGAAAACCCTAAGATAATGAGAAGTAGAGAGTACAAGTAAAAAATAAATGGATCTTCTAAAGTTGAAAATATAGCATCAGAAAATAAAATTTGGTGGATGGACTAAAGAACAGATTAGACACTACAGAAAAAAATTATTGCTGAATTCAAGGCATAGAAAAAGCACAGAGATTTAAAAACACTAAAAAAAGAAATAGCCACAGTGATATATTTGGCAAGATAAAGTATCTGATAGTTTTACAGCTGCGATCTTTTCAGGAGAGGGCAGAGCATATTTAAAGAAACAATTGCCAAAAAAAAGGTTTAAATTCAATGAAAATTATTAGTCACAGATCAAAGAAACTCAATGGAGCCCAAGCAAGATAAACACTGAGTAAACATACAAAGGTGTACAATAATCAAATTTCTGGAAACCAGTAATAAAGAGAAAGTCTCCAAGATAGCCACAGACAGAAAGCACATGGCATATAAGGGTAAAAAAAAGCAATGTTTTTGTAAAAAAAATAGAAATATTTAAAGAAATAGTCTGACATTTAGAAAAAAGCATTGCAAGCTAGAATACAATAGAACAATATCTTTAAAGTTGTACAAAGGAAAAACAATGTCAGCCTAGGATTCTATAGCCAGCAAAACAACCTTTTAAACTGAAAAATAAAAATTAAATAGTTAAAGATACTTTCAGGCAAACAAGATTTGTGAGACTTTGCCACTGAGATAGCTGTAACATTAAGTAAGGACATTTTTCAGATGGAGAAAGTGACATCAAATGGAAGCTTGAACCTACATAGAGAATGAAAAGTGCCCAAAATGGTAAAATATGAATAAATATAAAATATTTTGATTATTTTCAAATTTCTTTAGAAGGTAATGTTTAAAGTGAAATAGTGAAAGTGGGTTTTGGATTCCAAGCGTAGATGGAAACATAATGTAGGACAACGCTATCAGGAAGGATGGGGAAGCACACACAAGGCTCTGAGATACGCAGTAAGGGTGACACACGACATGAAGGTGGACGGTGAAAAGCTAAAGATATATATGGGAAACCATAAAGTGATCACAAGTTCATCAATCAATCAGACGTATGTGCTAATAAGCCAATAATGGAGATAAAATGGAACATAACAATTGCTCCGTTAACCAAAAGAAGACAGAGAAAGAAAGGGGGGAGGGAGAAGAGCAGAGGGAATGAAGGACAAACGTCTCACCAGAGGGCAGACTTCAATACAGCCTGTTACTAATTACATCAAACATGAGTGCTCTAACCACATAAAGGGCATCGCCTATAGCTTATTAAACTGGGTATAAATAAGACTCCACTTTCTGCTGTCTACTAGAAACCCACTTTAAGTGTAAAGACACAGATAAGTTAGAAAGATGAGAAGAGATACACCATACAAATACTAACCAAAAGAAAAGTGGAATGACTGTGCAGTAGTCTCCCCCTTATCCATGGAGGGTGTGTTCCAAGACCCCCGGTGGGTGCCTGAAACCACGGATAGTACTAAACGCCATAGATACTATGTTTTGTCCTATATATACATATATACCTCCGATACAGTTTATTTTATAAATTAGGCACAGGAAGAGATTCACAATAACTAATAATAAAATAGAACAATGATAACAATACACTTTGATAAAAATTATGTAAATGTGGTCTCTCTCAAAATACTGTACTCACCTTTTCACGTAAAGGAAGGACTTTACGGCTTCTCTTTGGCATGTCTGAATTGCCATCATCACTGTCCTTGTACTTTGGGGCCATTATTAAGCAAAGTTAAGTGTTATTTGAATACAAGCACAGTGAAATTGGGACAATGGATCTGATAAGAGTTAGCTACTCAGTACCCAGGGGGCAGGTAGCACAAGCCCTGCGGATATGCTAGAAGGAAGGATGATGCACATTCAGGGTTGGAAGGAGCAGCAGG
>VMDR010036779.1:0-10407 GCA_007922815.1 Macrotus californicus | reverse complement strand
AATAGTCAATCACATGAATATAAAACCACAATGAGACCACTTTATAACCTCCAGGTTAGCAAAAAGTAAAAAAGTCCTATATTAGCACACGCTAGTTAGGATATGTTATATACTGCTTATGGAATTATGAAATTATATGGAATTATGGAATTATATACTGCTGGTGAAATTACTTTGGAACACCATTAGGTATTATTCAAGAAAGTTGAAGAATATAAATATTCTACTACCTAGTAATTCAGATCATAGCTACAAATCTTGCATCATATATCAGTAGACATGCCCAAGGAAGCTCATGATTTCACTGTTCATTAAAAAAAAAAAAAAAAAAAACAGTCCAAATGCTGGTGCATAGTAGAGTGGGTAAGTAGTTTTATATTCATGTGATGGACTATTACATAACAGTGAAAATGAAGGTATATAGTCACATATATCATCACAGATGAAGCTCACAAACTTAATGTTGGGGGAAGTAAAGGGCAGAGAAGAATACATGTAATATGAAAAACACACAATGAAAATAAGAGCTATTTGAGAAAACATATATGCATCATAAAATTGATGAAAAATAAATAATTCTAAGTACAAAAATCAGGGTAATGATTCTGTGGGAGACATAACTGAGGCTTGGCACCGTGAGGAGTTTCAAGTGCATTGACAATGACAACATGAACAATATAAAAGTTGTCGTCTACATCCCGTTCCTATTGTCCCGAGCTGGACACTTTGTCATAAGTTTTTACTCCAACCTCTGTCCACATCATATCAATTTCTTATATGACCTCTCTCGCTTCAGGACATCGTTAACCCTGTCACCCACACCAAAAATGTGAAGGTCATCTTTGATCTTGCATCTCCATATCAGTTAGCAAGTTCTCTCACCTGAACATTTCTCAGATCTCTGCCTTCATTTCCAATCCCATCCCCACTAATGTATGTTAACTCCTAAAGCTCAGACTATTAGAATTGCCTTCTACTTTTTCTTCCCATCTCTAATCTCTCTATCCAATCTTCCCCTCTATCCTTTTCTGCAGGCAATAATCTTTCTAAAATGAAATCCAGAAATCCATTGTTTCTCCCCTAGAACTCTTTTTTTTAAAAAGATTTTATTTATTTATTTTTAGAGAGGGGGACGGGAGGAAGAGAGGGAGAGAAACACTGGGCGAAAGATACATGGATCGGTTGCCTCTCACTTGTCCCCAACTGGGGACCCAGCCTGCAACCCAAGCATGTGCCCTGACGGAATGAACTGATGACCCTTCAGTTCACAGGCCAGCACTCAATCCACTGAGCCACACCAGCCAGGGCTCTCCTAGAAATCCTAAACAGCTCCCTGTTATTTCAGGATAAAAAGCACATCCTTAGTCATGGAATAAGCCATTTTAGCATTATAATAATTAATACTTTTAAGTAACATTTAGTCAGTGCTTACTATGAGTCAGGTACCATTCAAAATGCTTTATTTACATTTATTAAGTTATCCTCACAACAACCCTATCAGGCTGGCATTATTGTTACGTGTTGGCCCACAGTGAGTGGTCAATAAATGCTGTGGAATGAATGCATCTCTCTCTTACAGATGCGGAAATGAGACTGAGTGTATTGCCACCCAAGGTTTTCATGGCTAGTCAATGGTACATTGCATACACAGGACGGTTTGACTCAGGCCTTAAGTGTGATCCACTATACCCCAACTCTGTTTAAAAGTGGACCCTACCCTACTTTTCTGGCCTCATTTCTGGATCCTTCCTCATGACTTTTTTCCATCATAGTGATGGTTTCCTAGGGGATGGGAGGGAGGGAGAGAAACATCCATGTGGAAAAAAATGTCGGAATCTCTTCCTTGAATACGCCCCACAGGGGACCCAAATGCAACGTAGGCATGTGCCCCCACCAGGAATCAAACCTTTGACTTTGTGGTTTAAGGATCGATGCTCAAACGACTGTGCCACACCAGCCAGGGTTCTACTTCCCTCTTGGTCAGAGTGGCTCTTCTCAATCTTCAGTATCCAACTTGTCCATATCTAAGAAGCCCTCCTTTACCCGGAGGCTGAATTATTTTCTCCCTCTCCTTTTGCTGCCATTGCACTTTATTTATTCTTCTAATTACAGACACTCTAACACTACATTACGACTTATTTGTCTACATCTTCCTAGGTTGTGTTCTCCCTCAGGGCAGGGGTTAGGTCACATTCATGTTTGTATCCTGGCATGTAATCATGATTCAATAAATATCTGTTAAGTGAATGAATAAATGGATGTCTTTGATTTGAGTTTGCAAAAGATATAGGACATATTTCTTTGAAAGGACTTTTCTTATAATCACCTTTCTATAGAAGCTAAGGGATATGATTAAATCTTAATTTAGCAAAAGCCCTTAAAATAGCAGGAAACTATTTCAATATCAACAAGGTATCTTGCTTTCTGATACTACTTAATACAAGGGTGTCAAGGAATAGTTAGTTATGAAGACAAACCATACGTGCTCTTAAATGTAAAAGACTGAACAAATAAATATGAATGGTTTGCTGATACTCGTCATCTGGGGAATGAAAACTAGAGAACTTAAAAACCAAAAGAGCCTCAAATATTTGCACTTATCTTTGATATTTTAGATGGGGGAGTTGGGAATAGAGGGAAAAAAATTTACCAGGTATCCTGTGCTAAGTCTATTTTTATGACTTTCAGTCCAAATGCTATGTCAAAAATATTAAGGATATCAGGTCCCTTATTGCAGATTATGTGTCATCTCTTCTTTGGCTATGAGATGTACATAACAGCAAGTTTAGCTCCTGAGACCAGTCATTTAGTAGGTTATTTGGATCCTTGGATCTCTGAAAATTGTTAATTTCTGCCAACCTGTCTCACTAACTACTAGCTTCAAAAGAGATGCATCTGACTCATCAACAGATTCAGAAGTTGGGCCATCCTCTTCATTGTTATCTTGGTATAATACTTGACAATTATTCCAATATTATTTTCAGTAACTTGGTTAAGTTTTTCCACCTTTCCCCTCCCTACCTGTTTCTGTGTAACCAAAAACATCAGTTGAAAAAATAAAGTAAGCTAGAGAAAATAAAATGTTATAAAGAAAATCATAAGGAGGAGAAAATACATTTATAGTATTTTTATTTAGTTATTTATTTTATAGACCAAGAAGAAGGGAGAGAGAGAAAAAACATCAATTTATTTTTCCACTTATTTATGCATTCATTGGTTGATTCTTGTATGTGCTCTGACTGGGGATTGAACCTGCAACCTTGGTGTATTGAGAAGATGCTCTAACCAACTGAACTACCTAGCCAGGGCTATAGTATTTATTGAAAAAAATCTGTATATAAGTAGACCTGCTGAGTTCAAACCTGTGTTATTCAAGGGTCAAGTGTACGTGCATAAAGATTTCTTTTAGCTATTTGTCACTGCTTATTTGGTAAACTTAAGCAGATTGCCAAAAGGAGCCAGGATAATAAATAATAAGAACATGTGGGGCCATGGGCACAGGAGCATCACAGAAGTGTCTATAAATAGACAGACAGTAGGAGCCTCATGCTGACTCTGTCAAATTGTTGAGTTATAACTGACCGGGTTAAAGACTAGTGAGCCAGAGAGATTCAAGATTCAGAGACAGAGGATGATGAATAGTGCAGTGCTCTAGAAAACGGAGGTGGTATGTGATCCACAGCATAGGTGGAAAAAATAGCCTTAATAGGTGGAAAGGAGGAGTGTTATTTTGGAGGCAGGAAGTCGGGGGAGTTCCTTTTAAAGAATTCTGTTTTCCTTAAAGAAAGAGGTGAGGTCATTCTTGGAGGGTGGTGGTGGGAAGGTCAGAGATTTGTGGAGGTTTAAAAAGGCTGTTGTGAATAATAGGAAACACTCATCTTAGCCTGGCAATCCTGTGGGCCCATTTGCAGGTGGAACCACAGAAAGGCAAGGGAACGTGGAGTCAAAGTAAAAGACAAAGAGCTACACGATAGAGAAGGAAGAAATGAAGGCAGAAGAAATCAGCCTAAAGGGAGAGAGAGAGAAGAGGTCAATGAACCTGGGTCTGAGGAGTGACTGAGGAAAGGGCAGGGTGAAGGCGGGGAAAGTTTGGTCTGACAGTGGGTTGTCCAAATTACCATTATCATTTTAAGTGTAAGAAACAGTATCAGCTTGAAACAAAAGTAAATATACCACCGCCCTGGCTGGTGTGGCTCAGCCGTCCAATTCCCGGTCAGGGCACATGCCTGGGTTGCAATCCTGCGTTCGCGCATTGGTTTTATTGGTAGATTGTATTTTCAAACTTTTTAAAATGAAATTTTATATAGGCTTACGTGGTTGGATCCAGAGTGGGGGTCTAGAGCCCCATCTACCTTCTCCCAGCTTTATAACCCCCAAGACTCCACAGAATGCAACTGAAATATCACCACTACTCAAGTTTTGAGACTGAAAACAATTTTATATCAAGTGAACACAATTCTGGTCTTCTTTGAAGATGCTGGGTCACATATTTACTGCCGAAGTTATGATATCAAGAGCACATTTCTATATTTTCCAAACTTTCTATGGTAGACGTGTATCACATCTCTAATGTGTTCTCACTGGAGTCAAAAATGCAGTTGATCCTGGATTCGATAATGCATCAAGAACCACTAAAGAAGCTACTACTTGAGAAATCCAAAGGACAGGTCTCCCCAGCTGTGGAAAAGAAGCAGGTAGAGCTAATTTTCTGTACTTTTAGGGCTAATGTAGTTTTCTGTCTGTCCTGTTTGCTTATTTAACATTTGTTAGAAAATAACACTAGATTTCTACCTCCTATATTCCAAATGTTAAACTATATCCCATATAAAGATTTAGATGTAAAAAGTTAATATGTAATTAGAAGAAAACATAAGAAAAAAAAGTTATATAAACTTGTATAAGAAAGGCAATTTAGGCCCTAGCTAAGTTCAACGGATTAAGTGCCAGCCTGTGAACCAAAAGGTCACCAGTTCGATTCCCAGTCAGAGCACGTGCCTGGGTTGTGGGCCAGGTCCCCAGTTGGGGGCATCTGAGAGGCAATCGATTGATGTATCTCTCACACATTGATATTTCTCTCCCTTCCTTCTCCTCTCTCTAAAAAACAAATAAATTACATCTTTTTTTTTAAAAAAGAAGGCACAATAAACAAAATGCTGAAAAAAAAGGCAACTTAAAAACTTATATCGAAAGGCAAAGGCCACTGAGGAGAGTCAGAAGCCCAGAATTAAAAAGATAGATCTGTATGACTACACAACAGGATAACCAATGACAATGGGAAAGGCACAAAAGCCGTAACGAAAATCATGACTGCTGAAAAGATCTGCAACACATATGACAGGCGGCATTAATATCGTTGCAAACTGATATGAAATAAACAAGCAAACCAAGAACAAGGGGGGCAGAGAACATGAACAGGCAATCCACAGAGGAGGAATCCAAGTAGTCAACAAATATATGAAAATAATAGCTAGGAAAATAAAAATAAAAATAACAGTCGAACAACGTCCTGTGCTGGAAAAAATCTATAGAAATGGGCACTATCAAATTTATTGTGTGAGTGCGTTTGTGTGTGTGTGTTACTACAGACTTTTTCAACAATAATCTAGCAACATTTATAGAGTTTTAAACATAAGATTAAAACACAAGTAAACATATGTTTTATCTCCTAATTTTATCTTTAATATTTTTTCAAATCTATAGAAAATTTGAAAGAATAGGAAAATGCACAACCTAGAGTCCCTAATTGTTGACATTTTATTATATTTACCTTCTCTCTCTCTCTATATATATATATAATATATAAGTACTCTTTATACTAAAGAATAAAAATGTTTAAATGAAAATATTTTAAACTTGAAATGTAGGTGTGTCAGTGTCAAATAAAAAAGTTAAATAGAACCAAGCTGCAAGCTCTGCACAAAACATGGTTCTATTATGTCAATGGCAACAAAGTCTTGTTAGGGGCAGGGAGTTTGCCTTATCCATAACTGTACCTCTGGTGCCTAGAATACTGCCTGGTACATGAAAGACTCTTAGTAAATATTTCTTAAATGAATGAGTGAATTGAATGAATAAATATGAAATTATTTACATTCTGTTACCAACCCTGTTTTCCATTCAGTTGAATATCTAACACAGGGGTCTCTATCTTATCTGAATAGAATTTCATTTAGAAATATGTTCTGAGTAAAAACTATGAATTCCTACATGATAATTCGTGCTTATCAAAAATAGGAATTTTTGTGCTCGCTTCAGCAGCACATATACTAAAATTGGAACGATACAGAGAAGATTAGCATGGCTACTGTGCAAGGATGACACACAAATTTGTAAAGTGTTTCATATTCTTTAAAAAAATTAGTAATTGTTCTAAGTGTGTTCATTCATCATTTATTCAGCCATCACTCACTCCCCAAACATTTACTGAGCACAGTTCCTTTCCCAGCAAGGAGTTTGCTATGTCCCTGAATTAGAACAAAAGGCACAGCAGTGAGGCAGGGGAGCAAACAAACAAACAACTAAGATGTTCTGATGGATTTAACATAACTAGAAGGTATTATGAACACACAGAGGTTGAGAAACTAAGCTAGTTTTGTCAATCTAGAAAGGCTGCTTAAGGGAGGTACTAATATTTACATTGGTTTTTAAGGATGAGTAGGTGTTAGGCAGATGAATGGCATTCCAGTCAGAGGAAGTGGCGTTCATTCATTTATACACTTATTGCAACATTTGCAGTGCTTACTGTGTGCCAGTCCATAGACTCTGGAGATGATCAGTGAACAAGACAGAAACGTCAAGGCTCTTCTGTGGAGAGAGATAATAAACAAGTGAACAAAAAAATGTATAAATGACAAGAAGGATAAGGGATAAGAGTGGGTCTGGGGCAGTGTGTGTCATTTTAGATAAGGTGGTCAAGAGAAGAACTCGCAAAGGAGATGACATTTGAGCAGAGACTTGGGTGAAGTAAGTAAGGGAGGAGCCGTGGAAGGAAGAGCAACAAATGCAAAGGCCCTGAGGTGGCCAGTGAAGCTAGAACTGAATGAGTGAGTGGGAGAGCAGTGTAGCAGGAGATAAAATCAGAGAGCTATGCAGTGGGAGTCCTAGCACTCAGCAACCTGTGACTTCGATGAGGTCTTCCAGGAAATGAGTGTGGGTTTAGAAGAGAACTCTGAGAAGTGAGCTGGGAAGTACCAATATTCAGAAGTGTGGAAAAGGATAAAGATCCAGAAAATAAAACTAAAACAGGAGGAAAACCAGGCATAAATGATGTTCTAGAAGTCTAGCAGTTAAGTGTGTTAAGATAAAGAAGTTATTTGCTGTGCCTAAATGTAAGGAGGGAGAAAGCCTAGAATATTACTCAGGGAACAGTGTGTAGATTCGGGACAGAGGGAGTAGAATCTGGGTGGAGTGATGGCAGGAGAGGGTGGTCACAAAGCAACTTTTTCAGTCATATAAGTTGACAGTAATATTGACATGAAGGCCTTAGACATAAAGCGAGGCAAATGTAGAACACCTTATCTTTTTAAAAAAGATTTTATTTATTTATTTTTAGAGAGAGGGGAAGGGAGGGAGGAAGAGAGGGAGAGAAACACTGATGTATGAGCAGTTGACTCTCACACACCCCCAAATGGGGACCTGGCCCACAACCCAGGCATGTGCCCTGGCTGGGAATTGAACCAGCGACCTTTCAGTTCATAGGTCGACACTCAATCCACTGAACCACACCAGCCACGGCAAACACTTTATCTTTTTACGATTACTTTCACATATACCAGCTCAGTTGTCCTTTCAAGCAAGTGATTTTCAACCAGTGTGCTGCAAGAATTTTTAAAATTAATTGATTAACTTTTTTTTAATTGAATTTATTGGGGTGACATTGGTTAATTAAATTATATAGGTTTCAGGGGTATAATGCTACTGCAAGAATTTTTTAACTTTTTTTTATTCTCACCCAAGGATATGTTTATTGATTTTATTTTATTTTATTTATTTTTATCCTCACTTGACATGATTTTTGTTGTTGCAAAAAGCTTTATTGTTTCCATTTGGTCCAATGCATGGTAGAGGGTTCCAGGGAGGTTAAAAGGGTGTCTAGTGGTTTCAGGGAGAGGCTCAGGCAAAATCCAGATATCAGAGAAATACAGAGGGGCCCCTCAAAGATCTCTGGGCTCCAAAGGCTCCTAGTTGTGCTTGAGGGTGAGCCTTTCAAAGAGATACTCGCCCAGTCAGGTGATCTCCCATTTTCTTGATGAGTTTCACCTTCTCATCTAGGAAGTGGTTCTCTAAGAAGTCACAGAGATGAGGGTCTGTGCGGGCAGAACCCAGGGCATGCACATCCAGAAGGGCCTGGTTCAGGTTCTTCTTCAAGGCCAAGACAGCTTCCATGGTGTCCTGAGTTCAACCCTACTCATCTTGGGAAGGTTTCACCAAGTCCTGGAAGAGAATGTGGCCACGGCGCTGGTTTTGCAGTTTTAAGAGATGCTCAGCGCCCTCATGCTTCTACTCGGCCAACTCATGGATGAAGTGGCCCATGCCGTGCAGAGCCACATTGTCATGGTCGAAATAAAAGCCCAGAGAGAGGTAGGTGTAGGAGGCCTGCAGATGCAGGTTGGTCAGGCAGTTGATGGCAGCCTCTACCTTGGTGGAATAATTCTGACGAATTTGGGAGCTTATGGTTGTTCAGCAGTGAAGAATTCAGGTCAAAAAACAGTGTTAGCTGGACTTGGAGGCTGAGGATGGCTGAGGTGGCTCCAAAGGTGGTGACTAGAAAAGAGGTTGGAGGGTAGTTGGAAAGAAGGGGCATCCTCAGTTCTGTTCCATCCAAACTGTTGAAGCAAGAGATAGATTTCAGGACTGTCAAGGGGAAGGAAGGAAGAACGAGAGGGAGAGAAACATCCATCAGCTGTACATCAGTTGCCTCCTATATGTGCCCTGACCAGGAATCAAACATGCAACTTTTTGGTATATGGGGTGATGCTCCAACCAACTGAGCCACCTGGCCAGGGCTGCCACAAGAATTTTTAAAATATGCAATACCTGTCTACTTAGTCAGGGGCCCTGACCTCTTTTGCCTTGGATTGTCAAATAAAAAAAAATGACAACAGCCAGCACAACAATAGCTGTCTGGTGTAAATGAATCAAAAATATATCTTTTTTTTATCAGATGGGCAAAAAATATATTTTTGGTGCAATGCAGAATTTTAGTAATTAGTCTATATGTGCCATGAAATGAAAAAAGTTGACAATCGCTGCTTTAAGGGATCCTATGCAGGATAGCCTTAATTCCTAGATGTGGACTCTGTGGCTCAAAGGTGAGGTCATGACTTTGAAAGACGCACGCTGACCAATGACACGGTTAGGTCACCCTTGCTCTGATTCCACTCCCAGTGCTGTTTCTGCTACCTCTGCTGCTTCATCTTAAGTAAGGGTATTAAAAGTAGACATAAACCCGAGGAACTTAAACCATTCTTTTATTTTTCTCATAAAAGTTTGCTTTAAAAAACTTCACAGTTAAGAAATCAACCTGTAAGCTTTCTGATACAGGTAAAAATGAAGATGAATCTGTCGCCTTGAGGCTTGATTTATAGGGAATAACTAGGATCAAAACCTGTCATACTCAGCCCCTGGAGCTTTCTGTCTCTCCCATGTGATGGAGGTGGCAACATTTTTTTAAAATGGTTTTTTTATCATCTACTTTACTGAGTTATTGAATGTTTTAGCAGTCAGATACTGTTTTTAGAGACTTAAAAAACATGAATTTGATATTCCTAAATATTTTATCTATTAAAAATTCCGCCCTGGCTGGTATGGCTCAGTGGATTGAGGGCTGGTCTGCAAACCAGAGGGTTGCCGGTTCGATATCTGGTCAGGACACATGCCTGGATTGCAGGCCAGGTCCCCAGTTAGGAGGCACCTGGGAGGTAACTACACATTGACGTTTCTCTCCCTCTCTTTCTCCTTCCCTTCCCCTCTTTAAAATAAATAAATAAAATCTTTAAAAACACTTTTTAAAAAATTCCATTCCACAACTAAGTCAATGTACTAAGCATCTTTTTCATTTCAGATTTTCACTAATGTCCAAACCCACACCTGAGATACTTTACAAAACAGTATATTACGAATGAGTTGGAGTTACTGTTTCAGCTTTGTAAATGACTTGCTACAAATTCTTATGGGAAGAAGGAGTGGGAGAGGTGTATGATGAATATGTGTAGAAATTTAAAATAAATAAAAGTTGCTGATAAGTGGACTAAGTTTACTAGAGTAGTTTTTATATATAGTTTATAGAATAGTATGTTTACTTATTTCATTTTTCTTTTCTTAACAAATTTTATTCAGTTCTATTGGCTGAAAAGTCTGCTATTTTGAGTAACTTTCATATGCCTGAGAATCTGTATCAACACTGTC
>VMDR010036778.1:0-10411 GCA_007922815.1 Macrotus californicus | reverse complement strand
TATCTGTTGAAAAAACAACTAATTTATCCCTAAAAGAACAATTGCAGCTTTTGTCATGAGTTAAAAATGATAAATACTTTTTAAAATTATGAATAAGATAAAATAACAAATATCCAAATATAATTTTTTAAAGGGCAAAATGTAAATGAGGTGAGATCCAGGAGATCACATCATCATCTCTCAGCACGTGGTATCTCACTGCGCTCCTGATGTAAGGGTCTAACTGTATACACACTGCCATCAAGTCAGCTGCTTCTTGATGATCCACTGAACTCCAGAGGGGTCCTTGAAGTCCTCAATGTAGATAACACTTCCTGCAGGAAGGAGTATCTGACCACAGATATCCCTTCTACAGGCCTTCTTACCATCCTAATCTTCCTCTACTACAAAAACAAATACAATTGGATTCTAATTGCCTGATTGGTTTTCACAGCCCTCATTGACCCTGGACTCCAGGACAGTAAGGACCACCAAATGCTGACTCCAGAGTCAAACAAATGCCTGGGACATAATTTATTTGCCAGTAAATGATGTGCCTGGTTTCTAAACCTTTTTAATGTAAGTGAGCACAAAGCACCTCAGTTGTATGATCCAGCAATAAACTGATCACTAAAAAAAAGGATAGTGAATTCGTCTGCGTTTTACAAAGTAGAACATTCAAAAGTCATGCCTTTCTGTACTCCTTTCTCATGATCAGTGTTATACTTATAAACATTATGCTCTATTTAGATCTCTCATACTTTAACAGGGACATGTTTCAACAAAAATGTCATAGAGAAAATAATAAAAATAAGAAATGACTGGAACAGAAATCCAGACAAGTTCAGAGAAATGTGATTGCTTGACCTGAAACATATGTGCTAAATGTTACATTAATCATGATCCCTGGGGACTCAAATAAAAGTGCTGCCTGTTCCTTGAATGGACAGAGCCACGAGCCACTGTGAAGCTGTTTAGGTCCCATAAGTAACAGCTTCCTGACCTAACAGGCTATGAGATATGAGATTATATGTCTATGGGTCCACTCAACAGTCCATTTTTCAAGTGACTAGGGATTTAGTTCTGCCTGCCAGACAAATAGTTTTTGTGTATCTGATCAAATTACAGTATGTGGTCAATTTCAGTTTATCATCAGCTACACCCAAACAAAATATTCCTTGCTTTTCATCCAGGGTTTCTCATCTCCTATCTAGAGGTTACGACAGTAAGTCCTATTATTTTTATAGCAAGATATTTTTCTAAAAATAGGGAAAAGTAACCCTTTCCCATTCACCCATCACCACAGAAAAGCTGGGGCTCAAACAGCTGTCCCAGAAGGCCGGTTTGTGGCTGCCCAGAAGACAGCCACCCCTACACACTCAATGTGGAAAGCAAGAGAACGCAGCTGAAAATCTGCTAGTTCCCTGACACCTTTTCCAGTTTTTTCCCTGTTGTGGAAGTGCAGAGACCCACTGCAGAACATGCCCCTAGCAATGTCTCCTGCAGATGCCAGTCCAGCAGGACCTTGTCAGCCCATGATACCTGAGAGATGGAACCAATAACTCTTCTGCCTGTATTAAAATAAGCTGAAAGTGCTATTTCTTATGGTTCCTACTACCCAACTAAAAATAACAGGGCTGGTTAGTTCAGACCTAATATTCACCTTGGAGATATTTCCTAATTGTTCATATCCCCCCAAAAGTGTCTTTTTTCCATATGAAATTGATCATTGACATATGGATGAGCTCCTAATAGCAAAATAAAAATAATCCCTGCCTGAAGCATTATAAGAAAGTTGTCTCTTTTCCATTTCATTGTCTCAGAGCATTTACTCAATTGACAGGACATCTGGGGCAGGTCAAAAGAAGGTGTCTCTATTAATTTATAATTGCAATAGTCATTAACTTATTGACGACATGCTCTTGTTGCTTTAACTTATTTTTAAAAGTTTTAGTTTTCATTTTCAAAATGTTTTCAAACTGTAAAATCTCTTGGGAGTCAAGGATAGAAGGTTGGACACATTTTGTCTGCAAAAAACTTGGTCCCTCATTTAGGAGGGTCTCTCGTTGCCTAACTAATTTCAAGAACTTAAGATCATCCTCCTATTAATCTTTCTTTTAATTTTTTAAAAAATTTTACTCATTTATTTTTAAAGAGAGGGGAAGGGATGGAGAAAGAGAGGGAGAGGAACAGTGATGTGTAATTGTCTCTCATGTGCTCCTTACTGGGGATCTGGTCTGCAACCCAATAATGTACCCTGATTGGGAATTGAACCAGGGGCCTTTTGGTTCTCAAGCCTATGCTCAATCTACTGAGCTACAACTGCCAGGGCCTCTTCTCATTTTTATAACAAATACAATTTTGAAAGTGTATATCATTCTCCTAAGACAGAACAGGGTAGCCCCAAATTTATTAACTCCTTCTTTTTTCCAATTGGGCAAGGATCTATTATCAATTATTTCCAAATCCATGAGAACATCAATCAATAATTTTCTCCTACCTGCAGTATTGTCTCTTCACTAGTTATAAAATGAAAACCTTGTCTACCTAATAAAGAAGCTGTGTGTGTGTGTGTGTGTGTGTGTGTGTGTGTGTGTGTTTAAAAATGAAATGAAAAAAATACAGATACTTCCTAGGATGCACAAAGTAAGCGGTTACCTCAGTCCACCTACACAAAAAACCAAATTTGTCCCTTTTTCTTCCCCCTCCTCCACCCTCCTGGGAAGGATCAGCTTCCCTTTCTTTATCTTCCAGGGATTTACAACAAGATTCTGGTGACCCTGTCTCAACTCTGGCAGCAGCAGAGAGCTAAGTCCTTCACTGCCAAGACCGGGCTCGTCCCAGGCAGACAATAGGAAGTAGATAACTTAAAAATGCTTAATTCCAAACATAGGAAAGAATTAGCTAAACCGCCTTGGTAATGATTTACCTCAGTAACAAATACCATGAGAAAAGGCATTCCTCAGCACAAGGGTGTGTACATACATGACAACCGGTTGGGTTCACTTATTTAAAACGGTTTGCATAATTTGTGATTTTAGTCTACATTTTTTTGATATTGTTTCCATCTTATTGTGAATTTTAGGTCTAAAACAATGGTTGTGTTTCAAATATTTGAGCACATACCAGACAAGCATCCTCCACCCTATTACCAAAAATATTACAAATACTAGCTAACTTGGGGAATCTGCATCCCATATTTCTTCCCCACTGAGCTTACAAAAATGTCTGCATAGATGCATTCACATGCAAGTTTTCTTGCTGAACTTAAGTTGCTCACAGTGCCATAGTCACTCTTGTTTGTGCAGGCAGGCAGAGCAAGGACTAAATTGCACATCCAGTTCAGGGCATCTTTGAATGGCACACCCTCACTACAGAATGTGGGCCACTCATCTAGACATCCTAGTATTTTGACATAAGCCCTGTCAGATAGAAGATTCCATGTTACTGGATACACTTCTTTTGAAAATGTCATCCAGGGTAGAAATTGATTTTCTGCCTCAAGTGCAGCTGCTGCTCTAAGAAACCTCCTATCCTATTAAAAGTGTCCCTGTTCCATCTCCATTGAGACATAAGCCACATGATGGAATTGACATATTTGTAAGAATGCAAAATTCTCACCGATTCATTCATTCATTTAACAATTGTATACAAATCACTGTTCTAGATGCTCTGGCTATAGCAGTAAACAAGATAGCAAAGGTCTCTGCTCTCATGGAATGACTTTCTATGATTTTAGATAGAGTCTTATTATCAAACAATAGTATAAAACAGGGTAATTTGCCAGAGAAAGACTGTTTTGGATTGAACAGTCACAGAAAACCTCCCCCAAAGCTGTGATATTGTGCAAATCATATGTAATTGTCGATATTAAATAACCCGGTAGATAGGACACAGGATTTGGAGACAGAAGACTCATGTTTCTAATTTCTTAAATGTCTTCAGGAAAGTTCTGGAAAGACTTCTACCATTTAGCATACAATTGGTAGCTTATTGGGAACATTTCTCATTCTTCCTAAAGGGGTTAGTCCTGGTTCACCTTGATGAAATTTTCTATTTTGATATTTATATCACGACTAAAAACCACCATACCTACCCTTTTAAATATGGAGACACTAAATCAATGGTTCTCAGTCTTGGATGCACCATACCTTTAGAACACTAATGCTGCTGGCATTGCTTTAAATGCTGAACTAAGTTGTGTGAGATGAACAAATGGGAAGGACTTGGAGATGTAATCCAAAGGCAGCTAAGAAAAGGGGTTGGGTGGGAGTCTTTCAGGATTGATGGGTCCGCTTTACAGAACACCACCTGCTAGAAATGAAAAATTGTAAAGCAATTTCACATTTTCATAGCAGATTTATTCCAGGTGATTTATCCCTGTCTTGGGGCAGGAAAAAAAATTGTGCTGATATCATCAAACAAGATTCAGATTGGAGGTGATGTATATGTTTGTGGTGTTACCACAATTTTTTCAAGTTATGCAACAGAAATCACATTCTCTTGAGGTAAAGTACTACCCTACTTTCTTCAAAAGATTTTGAATTTCACACCTCCACCCACATATTAAATTAGTAGCCCAAACCAGATGGAAGTTAGTGTTTCAGGTTAGAATGGCTGATTGGCAAAAGTCTTTGTTCATGTTGCCCATAACTCTTGCTTTTACCTTCAACTTATTAGTACTTTGCTTGATTTCTACCTTAAAGTATATTTAAACTGTTCTAAGTCTTACCCTGAGCTACATAATTTCCATACCACAGTTTTTTGGTAAGTCATTAACAAAAACTAAGAGTGAATTCAAAGATGAGTCAAAAGCATTTTAATAAACAAACACATTCACAAGCCAGCACCTTTTCTCGTGGTGCTTTCTATCACCACCAAATGCTCATTTCTTCTTTCTGTTCACCCCAATTTTACCCAATTTTCAAGGCTCAACTCTACCCTCATCCCCTTTTCCCTCTACCAGCCCACTAGAATACATAATATATGTATCATTGGCTTCCCTTCCCTCTAATTATTTTTGTGTATGATTTAACTGAAGTATAAGTCCCTACAAGATAAAAAGCTTATCTTATAATGCTGTTCCTCAATAACTCCCCTGTGATTAGACTAGAATCAGGCATACAATGGGGACTTGGAAGGTAGGCAATAAATGGAACTGTTTTTGGAGGAGTCTTCTTGCCCAGTGTTACAGAATTATAGCTTGACTTGAAGCATGTATTTAGGAAGACTAAGCAGAAGAGACCAAGTAAGCATGTTCCTGGCTAAAACCCAGCTATTTTGGAGGCAGAGGAAAGATCTGAGAATCATGAGGCAGAACTAAACGTGAAAGTTAGCTGAATCACTCTTCTGTAGAATTGCAGAATTGCAATAGAAACAGATATAATGGGTATAAAGCAGCTATACAGTGACTAGTACACAGTAGGTACTTGGTAAATAATAGCTGTTATGATAATGGCCCAATATTGTTTGAAAAAAGGACTTTTAATATATTCCTATCTGGGAATCCAGGATAAGTAAGATATAAACAGTTGTGAGCAAAACAAAAATCTATGAGAAAGATTAAACATGTCACAATGAACACTTGGATCCAAGTGAAATTTCAGTTTGTGTAGAAAGAAGGCTTCTTTTTGGCTTTTCTCTTTTTATCCCAGAAATGCATTCTTTTTATTTCCTTTTGGTTGATCTTATAATGTGTTAAAGCTTTCATGTTCTAGAAAACACAACAATGTGGTACAAAAGAGCAAGCCCAGGGTTTGAAATCAGCACATATGTGTAAAAGTCTCATGGGAAGAAATTGAACAAATATCTTAATCTCTGCACCTTGTTTTGATCGGTTATAAAATGAGTATACTTATTCCAAAAGTAAGAGAATGTACAAAACTTATACAACTTACAGATACCTTGGAGTTGAGATCAGCCAAACAATTCAGCAATCAAGTAAAAATATAATTCCATACTAAATTGGTACTTATTATTGACTATAAGCAAAGAACCATGAAAGATACAAAAGAAATCAGGACCAGAGAACCCAATCCAGGAACGCTAGTTGCCAATGAGACCGCAAGTCACTGAAAAGGGGCATGAGCCTACATTAACATAGTGTCAACAGCGAAAACATGGAGCACTCTGGGTTGCATGATGAGACACAGAACCTGGTCACTATTAACTTCCCAGGGTTATCACTCGATGGCCACCCCAACAGAGTTTAACCCGCCTCTGGAAGCCTCATTCCCAAGTCTTGTTTGGAAATTGTTCCAGCCAAGTTAAAACTCTTGCTATCCCCAAACACATGCTACCCATGTCTGGGGTACCCAGGTCTGTTTGCTCTCGCGCCTTCTTTTCACATCTAACCACCGTGCTACCCAGGACCTTTCCTCTTCTTAAAATCTCTTCCACTCACTATCACACACTCCAAACTTCACTTTTCCCGTGAAGCTTCCCTAAGTCTTCATACGAACTGTTCATTTTCCACCTTTGAACCCCTCATTTCATTTTGTTAGTGCCTCTCGTGGCAGTTTGTACAGTCTACTAACACATTAGCTTTTCCTCCATGGATTATGAGACAGAAAACTTAACCTTCTTCACCTTGCATCACCCTCAACAACTTGCTCACAGTAAGTATTTACTAACTTTTTAAAAACTGAACTCACTAATAGAATCTGGTTTACTTGCTTACTCGTCATGAGTTCCAGAATGAATTAACGAACTTCATGTTACCTACAAGCTATTCTTATCACAATTATATCTTTTCATTCTCATTTTTTTGCCAATTCAGAGCAATTGCATCTTAGAAATGGTACTGTTGCTCCAGCAGCAATAAATTTAAGGCTGGAACATAAGTGTTTTTGTATATTCTTTCTCTATTTCTCCTTTTGGATTATAGATTATGAAAAAGATTTTGTACAGCAGTTGGTGTCAAAATATATTTCTTACTAATGTGTACTATTTGCTACATTAATAATTTTATGGCTTTAATTATTGATAAGAACTTAATTGTGCCCCATGTCCCGTTTTCTTGTGGCTCAATAAAAACTGTATATTTCCCTAATTAGGCTTCATTTGAAGACTAGAAGACAATGCCAGAGTGGTTCCTTGTTAACTCACCTATGCGAAGCCAGGAAAGAAGTGGAATTAGTGTCTTCACTGTGGTTCGGTGAGAATAAGTGTCTGACTGTTCTAAAAGTGTGACTTTCCTTTACACAGTTAACCCCCTCCAGAGCCAGGGATACACAGCCAATGGAAACTGAGCACTTCGACGAGGGATGGTTTTTCTCCCCTTCCTGGCTCTGAGGAGAAATTTCACTGATTTTGGTAGAAATGGAAAGGGAAAATTGAGGTCACCTACATGGTTATCATACTGTCTTTCCTCTTTATTGTCTGCTTTATTAGAAATGCAATCTTAGTCTCTCCTATTTGATTTCAACATTTTGTCAAGGTACTCCACTTACAGTCACTGGGAATGCTATAAACACTTTATTCTGTGTCCAAATGTTTCAAAACAACTACAAGCAAGGCTAGAAGGAAGGAAATGATTATTTGCTAAGCATCTGGCCTAGGTTATCATAGGTGTTTCCAGTCAATTACTTCTTTAATCTCCAGGGATCACAATCACAAATGCCAACAAGATCAGAAATGGAGAAAGCAGATTGGGCTTGAGAAACAAGGATCTCTCGCAGCTCAATCTTTCATTTTCCAAGTTTGATAGAAAAATGAGTACAGAAAATGTTTAAGGATAACATTTGTAACATTCTGTACGAGTAGCAGGGCAAATGCAATGATGAATTGCAGTTGATGCAGGATCTCAGTGTCAGGGAGGACACTAGGAGTGATGGAACTGGGGCATTATGCAAGGCACACATCTCATCGGAAGCGAGATTCTCAGCTCTGGGCCAGTGTTGCCATTCTGTTAACACTTCTAAATATTTAAGTGAAGCTTAAAAGTTTCATTCTCATCTCTAACCATTTTCTACTGTTATGTAAAAGATTATCACAGACTTAGTAGCCTAAAAGATTATACCTTTATCCTTTAACAGTTTTCTTGCTCAGGAGTTTGAACACAAACTGGGTCCTATGCTCATGATGTCACCATGCTAAAAGGGAGGTGTTGGGAAAGACTAACTACAGTCACATCTGAAACTGAAGGGTCTACTTCCAAATTTCTCATTGATGGTAAAATTCATTTTCTTGCTGTTGTGTGATTAGTAATCTTATTGTCTTGCCAGCTGCTTGCTGAGGACTATGCTCAGCTTCTAGAGTTAGCACTCACACCTTTGCCCTGCACCCTTCTTCACAGACCATCTCACTATATAGAAGCTTATTTCTTCCAGGCTCGCAGGTAGAATCGCTTAAGTAGGTCAGGTTCACCCAGGATTGCCTCTATCTTGATTAAATCAAAGTGAATTTATTAAGGACCCAAAACACATTTGCAAAATTCCCTCTTCCCTATAATGCATTATTTTCACAAGTCTTGTTCCTACTCAAAGAGAGGGGATTATACACAAGGGGAGGCAATCTTGGGGCTATCTTGGAACTCTGTCTACCACAGCACCTTTTCTCAGGCTGCCCACAGAAGTCTAGCACTTGTTTAAAAATGAGCTGCCGAATAGCCATGACGACTGTAACTTCCTTTCATTTCTACCACTGTTTTGACCTCTTAGCATTATCTTATCATATTTTGTGATTGGTCCAATGCCATCTACATTCAATGCCTGTTACAATTTTTAAAACTTCAGTGTTGGAGCCTTTTACTTGCTATTTAATAAGTATAATAAATAGTTGTCACAGATGAAATTTGCACAAAAGCTGACTATGATGTCAATAATAGGTATAGTTTTTATAACTGTAATGTAGGTTGATTCTTGAAATCCTAAATTTATCATTAGTATACTCTATTCAGAGGGAATTACTCTCTTGATACATAGAGAAAATTCAAACTTCAAAGCATTTTAGAAAACGACAGACATCTGAAAGTCCCATTTTTATTCCAAGTAAAATATCTTTTATTAAGAAGTTAAAATTTCCCACAAAATGTAAAGGGACTTAAAAGATAAGTATAATAAAAGTGCTATTATTCTCAGTAAGAGAAGTCATAACCATGTTGGTTTAGGAAAATCTTTAAGCATCTACTCTGGCAATTGTGAGGTAAACTCAGCTCTCACAATGAAAGGAAAATGTTTTGAGGAGTTTTCTGGGGTTTCTTTTTAGTTTGTTTGCTTCTTGCTTACAAAAAATCTTTTATATCATTTTTAAGGGCAAACTATAAGAAATATTTATGTTTGGAGAAGAAATCCATCTATAGGAATTCAGATTTAATTTTTAAAAATAGGTAAACAATCCTACAAACAAAATCAATCATTTCCCCAGGTGCTTTTTGAAAATAAATAAAAACAAATCAGCTCTGGTTGTCTCATCTGTTCCTTGAACACTAAGGAGCAATGCATTCAGATTTTAAACAGCAGTTGTATTTATTTTGTACTTTACAAATCTTGTACAATAATTTGTGATTTAGAAAAAGACTATTGAGCTATCTAGCTATTCTTCAAGAGTGGCAGTTGAAATAAACAATCAGCTCACTTCATGCATGGGAGAGAATTCTCCAAACTCTTCTTCTTAAACAAATCTTCAATTGGATAAATGACAGCTTTGTTTAAAAAAGAAGTATTTTGTACTTTGCCAATTCTTGTTGAGGAATCTCTCAGTCTCAATTTTAAAATTTGTTGTGTCAACTAAACGGTGGCAAGTGAATTGACTTACATTTTTTATAGTACAAAGATTAACTAGATCAATTCAGCCAAATGCCAATATTTCACCCCAACTTATTTTCAATACAGTACATTGATAAATACTTATATAAATTGTTCATATATATATACATGTACATGAAGCTTGAGAAGACTTTCAGGTTACCCTGATATAATCTTAAAGTGGAAGCTTAATATGATAAGCAATCATTTCTGGGCACTTTTTGATTGTGCCAAGGGTAATTTTTTTTAATATATTGTATTGATTATGCTATTACAGTTGTCCCATCTCCCCCCACCCACCCTACACACCTCTTCCCCCCACACTCCCCCTCTGTAGTTCATGTCCATGGGTCATATATGTAAGTTCTTTGGCTTCTACATTTCCTATACTATTCTTAACCTCCCCCTATCTTCCACCTACCATTTATGCTTCTTATTCCCTGTACCTTTTCCCCCTCTCTCCTCCTCTCTCCCCACCCACTCCCCTGATGATAACCCTCCATGGGATCTCCATTTCTGTGATTCTGTTCCTGTTCTAGTTGTTTGCTTAGTTTGTTTCTGTTTCTGTTTTAGGTTCAGTTGTTAATAGCTGTGAGTTTGTTGTCATTTTACTGTTCCTATTTTTGATCTACTCATTGACTGATGAGCACTTAGGTTGCTTCCAGCACTTGGCTATTGTAAATTGT
>VMDR010036777.1:0-10410 GCA_007922815.1 Macrotus californicus | reverse complement strand
CCGACATTACTAGGCACACTATCTTCCTTTGCCAGCACCCCGACATTACTAGGCACACTATCTTCCTTTACCAGCACCCCGACATTACTAGGCACACTATCTTCCTTTGCCAGCACCCCGACATTACTAGGCACACTATCTTCCTTTGCCAGCACCCCGACACAGTGTTTGTAATGAGAAAAGTGCTTTCCTAAAGTGCTCTTCCTCTCAATGGACCCACACTCCCAGCTACACAGCGACCTGTCCTGACCCTCTCACTCTGCCTGGCCTTTCAGGGTGAGCAGAGACAAGGCCTGGAAGTCCCTCCTTCACTCCTCCTTGCCCCTGGCTCACACAGACCTATGCGCCACCCCCTCCAAGAGCAGCTGTTCCCTCCTCTTTCATAAAACTCACACCACCCAGGGACTGCTCAGAGGGCAAGAACGAGCCACATACCCAATCACGTGCTCCTTGCCCAAAGCGAGTCCCATCATTCAGAAAGGAGACACAACTGAGGCTTCGTGCACCTCTTCTCCCAAAGCAGCATTTCCTCTCCCTAGCCTGACAGCACCCTGACCCAAAGCACTGCTGGCCAAGTTTCCTGGGGAACTCACTCTCCCAACTCAAAAAGTTATCTCACACCACATCCTCTGAGCCAGCTTGCTCCCAGCCCTGCCACCAAAGAGTCTGGTACTTTGGAACTGCCTGAGCCAAAGGCACCCTGATGTGAGAGTGTGGGGGGACCTGAGTTTCCACGGATCTGAAGCCAGGATCATCGGCCCCTGTGTAATGAGTGAGGTTAAACTGCGACTCCATTCTATGGTCCTCCATCAGAATCTGCCATTCATTTCTTAGCATCCAGGACTGGTTAACATGCCACATGTTAATGCACTCCGAGAATCCGACAGTAATGAGGTCGACTTCCGCTTTATTTGTCATTACAGCTGGCTGGCAGACCTAAAAGGTAATTTAGTGTTTGAAAGCCTAATTTTTAAACTTTGTCAGGGTACACACTGCCAAACACAGTCTAATAACTACATCATTAATTACAGAGTAAAGTCTTTATTTAAATTCACATTCATCTTATTCCTGTCTATAAAAATACAAGAATGCACTTATATACATAGCAAATATTTAAACAAATTTGTCTTTCTTGTTTTTCTTCCCCAATCAGTCCTCCTGGTGTCTGTGAAAGCTGCTCGTCTGATCCCATCTCTCAGACATTTTCAGTTCCCACGCCTCAAAAGGACATCCATTTTTTAAAAAAAGGACCTTAAGCGATGGAGACACATTTTTTAAAATCTTAAACTTGTCTTTATCATTTTTGCTTTAAATTGTTTTTGGTATTTTTATATCACATTGACAGTCAATATTGCATTAATTTCAGTTGCACAGCATGGTGGTTAGACCTCTTTAAAACTTAAAAAGTGGTCCTCCAATAACCTAGCACTCATCTGACACCGCACACAGTTATTGCAGCGCCGTGGACCGCATTCCCTCACACTGCACTTTACATCCCTGTGACGACTTCGTCACTGCCAATTCATGTCTATTGATCCCTTCACCTTTTAAACCCCGCCCCACAACCCACTTTCCATCCGACAAACATTAGTTTGTCTCTGTTATCTACGACTTCTTCTGTTTTGTTTGTTCACTTATTTTGTTTTTTAGATTTCACAAATAAATGAAAGTATATGGCATTTGTCTTTCTCTGACTTATTTTTTTAATTACTTTATTGTTGTTCAATTACAGTTTGCATTTCCCCCACCCCCCTCACCCCTCTCTGACTTATTTTATTTAGCATAATACCCACTAGGTCTATCCATGTTGTTCCAAATGATACAATGTCACTCTTTTTAATGACTGAGTAATATTCCATTGTAACATATATGTACCACATTTTCTTTATCCACTCATCTATCAATGGACACTTAGGTTACTTCCGTATCTTGGCTATTGTAAATAATGCTGCAATAAACATAGAGATTCATGTATCTTTTCAAATTAGTGTTTTGGATTTCTTTGAATAAATGTCCAAAACTGAAATTGCTGGACCCGACAGATAGATATTTCTATCTTTTGGGGATTGCAAGTTGGTGCAGCCCCCCAAAACAGACAGTTCTGTTTTTTTTTTAGGAAACCCATGCTGTTTTCTGTAGGGGCTGCACCAATTTGCAATGTCATCAAGAGTGTACAAAGATTCCCTTTTCTCCACATCCTCACCAGCACTTGTTGTTTGTTAATTTATTGATCATACTTATTTTGACAGGTGTGAGGTGATATCTATTGTGATTTTAATTTGCATTTCCCTGACAATTAGTGACTTTGAGCATCTTTTCATATGTCTACTGGCCATCTACAGGTCCTCTTTGGAGAAGTGTCTATTCAGGTCTTCTGTCCATTTTCTAATTGCATTGTTTGTTTTTTTGGTGTTAAGTTGTGTGAGTTCTTTATAAATTTTGGATATTAACTCCTTATCTGATCTATTGGTAAATATCTTCTCCCATTCTGCGGGTTGTCTTTTTCTTTTGTTCCTGGCTTCCTTTACTGTGCAAAGCCATTTTAGTTTGATCTAGTGTGATATGTTTATCCTTTTGTTTTGCTTGTTGAGAAGATATATCAGAAAAAAATATTGCTGAGATCAATGTCAGAGAGTTTACTGCTTATGTTTTCTTCTAGGATTTTTATGGCTTCAAGTCTTACATTTAGGTCTTTAATCCATTCTGAGTTTATTCTTCTATATGGTGTAATAAGGTAGTCTAGTTTCACTTTTTTTTCACATGTTGTTCCAGTTTTACCACCACCATTTATTGCATATACTGTTTATACTTAATTGTATATTCTTGCCTCTTTTGTCATAGATTAATTAACCTTATAAGCACGAGTTTATTTCTGGGCTCTGTATTCTGTTCTATTGATCTATGTGTCTTTTTTATGCCAGTGCCATGCTGTTTTGATTACTATAGTCACGTACTGCAGTTTGATATTAGGTAGAATATCTCCAGCTTTTTTATTTCTCAGTATTATTTTGACTATTCTGAGTCTTTTGTGGTTCCATACAAATTTTAGGATTTGTTCTAGTTCTGTGAAAAATGCCATTGGCATTTTAACAGGGATCACGTTGAATTTATAGCTAGCTCTACATAGTATGGACATTTTAATGATGTTAATTCTTCCAATCCATGAACATGGTATGTGCTTCCATTTACATGTACCTTCTTCAATGTCTTATAATTTCCCAAGTACAGGTCTTTTGTCTCTTGGGTTAAATTTATTACTAGGAATTTTATTCTTTTTGAGGCAATTGTAAATGGAATTGCTTTTTTAATTTCTCTTTCTGATAGTTCATGATTGGTGTATAAAAATGCAACCAAATTTTTTTAAGTCACATAAACTTTTATTGGAAACAAAAAAGCTGCAGCAAAGTGACCCTCCATGCACACTGTCCAACGGGCCAGGTGGGGAGTACAGTTTAGCTCCAAGAGGCAGCCCAAGCCCAGGGCGGATGACCGCTGGGGCCTGCTCTCTAGGTCTTGGCCCTTTGCTTTGGGCTGGAGTGTGCAGGCTCAGGCTTGACCCTCACAAAATACAAAAGTGAACTCTGTGGTCCGGCTGTCCACGCCTGTGTGAGCTCATCGGGGCAGGGCAGTGGCTGTTCCCACCAGGCCCTGTGCTGTCTGTCCAGTCCAGCCACAGTGTGGGCAGCAGAGCCTGTGGGGGTAAGTGGCCAACTACAGGCTGGAGCCAAAGGGCTAGCGTTGGAGCTGTGGCAGCGCCAGAGTCTGGCCGGCAGCTGGGGCAGCCCTGGGGCCCCTCAGGTGGGCAGGGCCAGGCACTGGTTGAAGTTGGATGAAGCTGAGGCCCCTGCTCCTCCTCCTCCTCACATACAGATCACTGGGACCCGGTCCTTCATGGGGCTGGTCTCCTTGGTCCGCCCTCGCTGCCTCCACCTGAGTTTCTCCTCCTCGTCCTCCAGCTGCTCCCCACCCCCACCTCCAAGTCACTGCCCACCTCTGAGGGCGTGTAGTAGATCCACCGATGGAGCAACAGCTGAAGAAGACAATCCCCTTAAGCCACTTTTTGAGGCAGTATTTCCGGGATCAGAGGCTGCCACCCTCCCCTAAGGGGTCTGAGTCCAACTCCGGTTGTAGCCGCAGATGTCACCTTCAACCCGGCAGATCTCATCCACTGGGGGCCACAGCTGGGGGTTTGGGGCCTTGAAGTCGCCCCGCCCGCCGAGAACAGACTGAGGTTAGTGGCCTTCACCCCCTGCTGAGGCTGGGCTCCGGGCCGCCCTCCAGGCTTCCGGCGTCAGAGGGCAGAAGGACCCGTCTGGTGTGGCAGTCAGGTAGAAGAGGGGCGTGCGGTGGCTCTTGTTGAAGGGCCCCGTCTTCGCCCCCTGGGCTCTTGCTCAGGGCACTGGGCTGAGGCCCAAGGCCTGGGCTGGGCCAGTGCCTCCCTGCCCGCCGGTGGCCCGGCGTGGCCCGCCCTCCCATCAGACTGCGTGAGCACGCGCCGGGCCCTCCCCCGGGCTAGCTCCGCGGCTCAGTCCCGCCCACAACGTGGGCCTGCCCCGTCTCCGGGCGTCAAAGCTTCGGGCCTTGGGGAGGGGTCCTGCGCTGCGAGGTGCTGGTGCTGCCCGCTGGCGCCGCGTTCTCCGGCCGGAAGGGCCAGGCTCTGCCAGGTCGGTTGGCGTCCGTGGGGCTCCGCCTGCGCGGGGTCCTCAGGGCCCGAGGCCGGCCGTGGCCTGGCGGGGCGCGCTACCTCCCAGGGAGGAGACTCCGCTGCGATGCCCTGTCGCTCCCCGCTGCAGGCCCATGGGCACCGCTGCGCTGTGCAGACCTGCCGGTGCTGCCCCGCCTCGTCCCAGCCCCAGCCAGTGAGCCACTGACTTCTGGCTCGACCGCAACCAATTTCTGAACATTAACGTTGTATCCTGCTTCTCTACTGAACTCACTTACCAGTTCTAGTATTTTTTTGGTGGACTCTGTTGGAGTCTCACTATAATAGTATCATGTCGCCATCAAATAGTAACTCTTTGATTTCTCCCTTTCCATTTTAGATACCTTTTTATTTCTTTTTCTTGTCTAATTGCTAGGGTTAGAATCTCCAAAATTATGTGGAATAAAAATGGTGAAGGTGAATATCCCTGTCTTCTCTTGATCTTAAGGAAACCATTTTTATTGTTTCACCACTGGGTCTGATGCTGGCACTGGGTTTGTGATGTGTGGCCTTTGTTGGGTTGAGGGACATTCCACGTATTCCTGCTTTGCTGAGAGTTTTTATCATAAATGGGTGCTGGATTTTGTCACATGCTTTTTGTGCATCTATTGATATGATCATGTGATATTTATCTTTTATTTTGTTTGGTGTATCATGTTAGCCGATTTGAAAATATTGAACTAAAATTGGATCCCATGAATAAATCCTGATTATGATGTATGATGTTTTTAATGCATTGATGAATTTGGTTTACTAACATTTTGTTGAGGATTTTTGCATCTATGGTCATCAGGAATATTGACCTTTAATATCCTTCCCTCCTCCCTCCCTCCCTCCCTCCCTCTCTGTCTTTGATTTTGGAATTAGGTAATGCTGGCCTAGTAAAAAATGAGCTTGGTAGCCTTCTGTCTTCTTTAATTTTTTGGAATACTTTGAAAAGGATAGGTATTAATTCTTTTTTGAATGTTCAGTAGAATTTTCCTGAGAAGCCATCTGATCCAGAACTTTTGACTGTGGGGATATTTTCAATAACTGATTCAATTTTGTTAGTAGTTAGTAGTTTGGTAAAATTTTCTGTTTCTTCTGGACTCAGTCATGGATGATGATTCAATGTATCTAGAAATTTGCCCATTTCTTTCAGATTGCCCAATTCTTTGGCATATAATTGGTCATAGTAGTTTCCTACAACCCTTTGTGTTTCTGTGGCCTCAATTGATGCTTCTCCTCCTTCTTGTCTGATTTTATTCGAGCCCTCCCTCTTCATTGCTGATGAGTTTAGATAAAGTTTTGCTTAACTTATCAAAGAACCACCTTTTGCTTTCATTGATCTTTTTTAAAAACAAGTTTAGACTCTATTTCATTTATTTCTGATTTTTATGATTTCATTTCTTCTGCACATTTTGAGCTTTGTTTGTTCTTTTTGTAGTGACAGCCATGTGGCCAAAGAGGTTCATCCTGACCCCAATGAAAATATTTATGTATGTATGTATCTGTGTGTGTATGTATTTATTTATATGCTTTGTTGTTAAGATATAATTGACAGCCCACCATTGTGCAAGGTGTACAATATGTTGGTCTGATGTATGCTTACCACTGGAGTGTTTGCTGACACCTCTATTATGTCATATAATCATTTGTTTTTTGTGGTAACAACATTTAAGATAGAGTTTCTTAACAACCTTAAAGTTTATAGTATAGTATAGTTGACTCTAATCATAATGATGTGATTAGATCTCCAGCCCCAATGACAATCATAAAAGCACCTCCTAAATACAGGTAGGGAGACTGTAGGCCCGGAAGTCAGGTGCTCCCAAACTCTAATTTGGAATCTACCATTCAGTTTCGCCCTTGAGCAATTTACTTGGTTTGTTTGACCCAAGTGAAACAAAGAAGGGTTTGTTTTACTTCTTTCTCAGAAGGGTTGCAATGGGGTTTAACTAAGCAGCTGTCCATCAAGTGCCCACCACAGGGGCTGGACCATTACAGGTACTTGGTAAAGGTCTTCCTCTGTGACGATAAGGAGAAGTCTTGTCCCACTCGATCCCACTGCAGCCAGCACTCTGGAGATTCCCGTCTTCTGTGCTGTGTGTGTGTGTTAACTATCCCTAGATAGTGCCGGTCATTACTGCCATGTTTTATAATTTACAAAGCAGTCCCACATTCACGAACATCTTAGATCCTTAGATAACCTGGTCAGGTCTGAGGGGCAGGTGCTTTTAGCTCCCGTTTTGCCCAGTCATACAGGTGGTGAAGGAAAAGCTGGGACAGAGCCTAGCTGTTTAATTCCAGTCTTCTTGCGGCTCAAGGTGCTACATCTCTAGGCACTTGTCCTTGCTCCCGCGTCACACATTTCTCCCCTTAGAGGCCTCTTGTATGGCTGGTGTGTGGTTTCATGTGTGAGAGTCCAGATTCTCCGACTGAAAATAAATTCTGGTGAGCTGGGGCCCTGTAATTGTCAGAGGAACAGGTGTTAAAGGAACAGAGGTCCAGGGCAAGTCCAGAACATCAGATAAGGAGGGGTGGCATTATAAGGTCTTCATGTGATATAGGTGTCCTCTGCTTTTCAAAAGTTCGTGTTACACCAGTTCACCTTTGCAAAAGAACTGCATTGGTACCTGTTTTTGCTAACCAAAAGAAATAGCATTTAGGAAAAATATTATTAAAAATGGTAAAAAATGTGACTAAGTGTTATTATTATGCTGTTAAAAAGTGAAAACAGTGTTGCGTGTTTGTTCCGCAGCAGCTTCCAGCAATGACATTGACACCCCCAGCTCCTTCCCTGGGAACTAGACTCAGAAGGAAGGAGTCTTGGTCTGTGTCTGCATCTGTTAGCAAGGTGTGCCCTAGGGTAACTTCTCCTTTGCTTTAAGCCATTTTGGCTTACAAAAATTTTCATAGGGATGCTCTATTTTTGGATAGCAGGGGAAACCTGAACCAACACAAATGTAGTTAGTACTAAAAACATGAACCACCCCCAAATTGCTCAGGGCAGAGAAGGGAAAGGGAAGGCAGAGCTGCTTGTCTCCCTCATCCTCCTTTCCCACCCACACACCTATCTGCTCCTGTCTTCATCTCTTCTCCCGCATCAGATATTAACCCCTTATCAGATACACGATGTGCAAGTAAATACTTTCTCTCATTTCGTACCACGCATGCTGGCATCAGCTAGTCCTTCTGTGGTCCCTGAGATTTTCATCCATTCATTCACTCACTCATTCATTCATTTATACATTAACTCACCCTCAGCTGGGCCCCCACGTGGTTTGGCAACCCCTTGCTGTGGTCCTACTGTCACACCTCTGCCTCTCCGCTCCTGTCAGCTGCCCAGCCACACTCCCTGCCTCACTCTCAGCGGAGCCCCCTGCCTCACAGCTCACAGTGAGGACACAGATGACTAGGTCCCATTCTGTGATGGTTAATTCTATGTGTCCACTTGGTTATGATGCCCCGATACTAGTCTACACGTTGCTATGAAATTATTTTTTAAGATGTGAGTATTATTCAAGTCAGTAGATTTTTAAATAAAGCAGATTACTCTCCATAATGTGGGTGGGCTCATCCAATCACAGATGAAGGCCTTCAGAGAACAAGACCAAGGTCACTGAGGAAAGAGGAAGAAGGAATTCTGCCCTTAGACTACTTCAGGCTCAAGCTGCCACATAAGTCTTCCTTGGGTCACCAGCCCACTCCCCTGCTCTGCAGAGTCCAGACTTGCCAGCACCCACAATCACATGAGACAATTTCTTGAAATAAATCTCTCCATATGTACATGTTTACGCGCATTCACACACCTCCCTTTGGCAAACCTCTACCCATCCTTCATTCAGTGTTCAAACGACCAGGGAGAGGCCTTCACTGAGCTCCTGCAGGCAGAGGTCCTCGCCCTGAGCACCTCCCCGTGTAAAAGTGGCTGTGAGGCGCTGGGGTTGACCCGGCCTGTGCGTTCCTAGTGCTACTTCCTCTGCCCCCAGTGTCTAAATAAATTATCTTAATTATTACCATTTTTCTTTTTGCTGTATAGGTGCCACTGATGATTTTTTTCAGCTTTATTAAAGTATACTTGACAATAAAATTGTAAGATATTTGAAGTGTACATCGTGATTATTTGATGTCCATTTTGAATGTGCATATTTGATGTGCATTTTGAAATAAATCTTCCCACATAGTCAATTCACATTTCCATCACTTCACACATTGTATTTACATATATGTGAGCATATGTGTACATATGAGCATGTACCGTGTGTGCTATGTGTGAACACTGAAGTTCTACTCTCCTAGCAATTTCAGTTGTGCACCACAGTGTCATCGGCTCTAATCATCACGCTCCACACTAGATGCTCACACCTCACTCATGTCATCTCATGACTGAAAGTTCTCTCTGTTTCTCCCGAACCCAGCACCTGGCAGCCACTTTTCTACTCTCTGTTTCTATGAGTTTCACTTTATTTACTTATTTTTTTGGATTCCAAATATCTGAGGGGAGACCTCACAAAATGGAATCATTTTCTGGAGGGTGGGACCCTTGCAGTGCAGGCTTCCCCCACTGGGTGAGTGTTCTAGGAACCCATCTGTATCAGTGTGCCAGCTGGCGTTGTTGTGAGAGGCTGCGTATTAATATTTTTTAGGACTCACACCACATTTACCCATTTCATGATGGGTGATTTACAATGCACCTGCCTACACCATGCTGTGTTCATCAGTTTTTGACCAAAAACTTCATGACTCCTCCTATACCCAACCCGCCCTATTCACCTGATCTCACCCTGAGTGACTTCTTTTGTTTCCTCAGATGAAAAAAGTCCTTAAAGGGGAACATTTTGCTGATGTGGAAGAGGTGAAACAAAAAAACAGCAAAAACACTAAAAGGCATCAAAATTGATGAGTTCAAAACCTTTTTTAGTGGAAAAAACGTTTCAATAGGTGCATTACATTACATGTAGAGCACTTTGAAAGTGACTAAAGTTTAAACATGTCAGAATAAATACACAATTTTCATAAAGAAATTCTGGGGTGTTTGGGGTCTCACCTCAAAAGTGATACCATGCAGTACATGTTTTTCTGTGACGGGCTTATTTCACTTAGCACAATGTGCTCCAGGTCCATCCGTGCTGTCTACAATGCAGAACTTCTATTCTTCTAATAGAAGAATAATTCCATTGTATGTGTATACCACACCTTCTTTACCCATTTGTTCACTTACGGACATATCTTGGCTAATTATTACCAAGGTTGATGTGAAGGAGCTTACCGCCTGTGTTTTCTTACAGGAGTTTTACAGTTTTGGTGTCTTAAATTTAAGACTTTAATTCATTTTGAATTGATTGTATGGTATAAGATAGGCACCCAGTTTCATTGTTTTGCATGTGGCTGTGTTTTCCAACACCATTTATGGAAGAAGCTATCTCTTTCCCATTGTATGTTCTTGGCTCCTGTATCATAAATTAATTGACCATACATGCATAGGTTTATCAGTTTTCCATTATGTTCCATTGACCCAGATGTGTTTTTATGTGTTTTGATTACTATAGCCTTGTAATATAGTCTAAAATCAGGATACATAATACCTCCAGCTTTATTCTTTCTTCTCAAGATTGTTTTGTCTACTAGAGATCTTTTGTGGTTCCATATGAATTTTAGGATTAATTTTTTTCTATTTCTCTGAAAAAATGCCATGGAATTTTATAGGGATTACATAAAGTCTGTGG